>JALHBX010000223.1:0-43512 GCA_024340025.1 Tolypocladium tundrense | reverse complement strand
CCCCCCCCGGCTCCGTCCCCGGCTCCGTCCCAGCTGACACCCCCCGCCCGCCAGTCATCATCTTCTCCAAGTCGTACTGCGCCTTCTCCAAGCGCGCCAAGGGCATCCTGCTCGAAAAGTACACCATCAGCCCGGCCCCCCATGTCGTCGAGCTCGACGAGCACCCCCTCGGCCGGCAGCTGCAGGACCAGCTCAAGACCAGGACGGGCCGCAGGACGGTCCCCAACATCATGGTCAACGGCGTCAGCATGGGCGGCAGCGACGAGATTGTCGAGCTCGACAACGCCGACCGCCTGGCCGCCAAGATCCGCGACCTCGGCAACAAGCGCGTCGAGGTCAGCGAGCGCTTCAGCGCGGGCAGCCACCACGCGTAGCCGCGCGTTTGAGCGCAGATATATCCACGTCTTCTTTACCCCTGCCTTCCTCCCCTTTCTTATTTTCGTCCTCGACAGCTTTCATCATGTACTCTCGCATCACATCATCTATTGGTTGGAAGTAGGGAGGGCCCCTGAGCCTGGGATGACATATAGGCATCTAGCGAAGGGGTCTCTGGTAAAGAGTTGGATTGCCGTCGCGGGCGTCCACATGGCTGGTGCTGGGACAGTCGGTAATCGGAGTTGCGGCGCACAGGGGTGGTGTACAACATGCAAAATAGGACAGGCATGGCCATCTTGGCTTGAATGAGGGACACTTCTGTAACTACCTACCTTACCTAGCTCGGCGGTGGTTATTCAGTCTCGTGGGTAATGATGTACAGCGTAGTACGTACAGACTCAATGCACGTGCGCGTCTAACACGAGTGATGGAAGGACGCAAGGTGCTCGTCCATCAAGGCAAACCCTAGCTGCCGGCTGCTTACTTGCACCTACGGCCAACCGACGAGGGGCTTGCATATTCCAGTGATCGAGGCCGCGCCCACGAGTGATCAGGATGGCTATAATATGCGGGTTTTCGACGTCTCCGGTGAGTCCTGTTCAACCCCCTGTTTGCCATGCGCGGCCACCTAGGCCTGTGATCAAGAGACGTTCAGTAACAGCTTCTGCCATGGTGCAGCTGCACTGGCTGCAGCTGTTCGCGCGGAGCTTGAACAGCTGCCAACGTCAGGCTTTCCTCGAGTCAACACTTGTCAACTGCTCCGTCCAGCTTCGGCACCTGGCAGAGCCAGTCTAAAAGCCTCTTAACGCTGCCACACGCAGTTTTGGTTCCTGCAACCTACCTTCGCCGCACTACCGAGGAGATCGGTGTGCGGCACACAGGTTTACATCGCCAAGATGCTGGGACTCGACCTCTCCCTCGTGCTCCGGATCATCGAGAACTGCGACTCGTCCACGATCCAAGCCCTGTGTGCCATCCCGGTATGCCCCATTCTCCATGGAAGAAAACCTGCTCGTTCAACGTCACGAAACAGAAGCTAACGTCGTCCGCGCTGCGAATTAGGTCTTCGACAGTCTCGTCCAGAGGTACACCACCAGCATCATCAAGAGCATCATCCGCCCCCATGTCGGCCAAAGCACGATCCAGGAAGGGTTCGTGGTTGATTCACTCAATGTATACTGTGGCAACCCGTGCCATGTGCGAACAATCTTGCCAGTCATCAACTGGGAAACGGTCGTCGTCATCGAGAAGCGCGTTGCAGTAGTCGACGAGATACTGAACAGTGAATTTCTCTTCACGAGACGTGACAGCGAGTGGCCAAGGCTGAGCAACCCTGCCCACCGGGAGACCATGCGCCAGATGGTTCGGGAGGCGATAAACATCTGCGACCGCCTGGCAGACATGGAGGCTGCCGTCATCGGCGGCGAGAATCTGGACCAGTTCGATGCTCCTCCACTCCCCCTGGTGAGCGTTGAGCACAACCTTTCCCGCCGCCTGGGCCTGATCAGGCGCCACGTGCATGTCGAGCGGAGGACCCAGGCTGAGATAAATAGGGAGACATACGTGCGCTGGCGTGTTCGAAGTCGCCAGAGACAACATCTCGTGTCCCTCGACACCCAACAGCTGCTGTGTATCGCCCTCTTGCTGCGCCTTGCCGGGGAGAGACTGCGCATCCGCACCCGCCAGAGGTTTAGGGCAGCCCACTGTGGCACTTTCGTCTCGGGGATCAGCGAGGTCATTATGCGACACGGCAGCTGGTTCCTGTCGTCGTGGAACTCGAAAACCCCCGTCTGTTCGAGTCGCTATTCTCATGCCTTCGACTTGGGCATGTCGGCGGTGCGCGACCTGCGCATCTACGTGCACAGGGGAGGCGCCAAATGGAACGGCATCGACCGGGAGGAACTCTCGGTGATGCTGGACAAGGTGCTTCGACGCAGGCTCGGCGCCATGCGTCGCGAGGATACTTTGGAGATGCAGGCCATGATGAGGGTGGACGAGATCATCCGAGGACCACAGACGGTGAGGCCCGTGACGTTTATGTTTGCGGGAGCACCGCCCGTCGCGCCCAACACTCGGGCTCGGAGACCTTGAGTTTCCCCACTGGTTGCAAGTCTTGCTAATGGTTCCCGATGGTTTAATTAGAAAGGTCGAACTGTTGTACAAGGCCTTTGCTACTCGTCGTGGTGGCTGTGCTCAAGCCTCTGTACTGGGTAAGACGCTGTCAGGTCACGATTAGCTTCACTTGCTTTGCGAATGGATGGATGGATGGATTGATACACAAACAGAGCTCGCTCACTGAGATCATTGAAGCCCAAGCCTGGCAGTATCCCTGCGTGAACGTTGTAGGAGAGGTAGCCTCCATGACTTGCTCGGTTGCTCAGAGGCAACTCGCGTGAAATACAGTCTCATTCCTCGCCTCGCCGCACACACGGGATAGCCACGACACGCCATTGTCTCGCGGACGCGTGTCCGACATCTGGCTCTCCAACAGCCCGCGATGCCGAGACGTAGTATCAGAGAAGCAGATGTCCCATCTGCCCGTCGAGAGCGTGTCGAGGGTCCGGGTGGCTGGATGGCCAAGGGCAGTCTGTAATCCATACTTCGCTCCGTACTCAGTAAACTAAGGCATGTGCAGCGCTTTCGGCGGTTCTGGACTGCCATTTCCACACTAGCTGGGGACCCCGCGGATGGCGTAGGTTGTGGGTGGCCCTGGTGCGATAGCAAGGCGAGGTGAAGGAGGGAAGAGGTGACTGAATACGCGGGAGTTGTTGGCGTGAGGGGAACCAGACCGACGAGCATTCGACACGGAAGGAGTGGCCTTGCACCAACATCCCCCCGATCGACCTGTCACCCGCCAAATCCCCACAGAGGAACCAAGCTTCTGCTACGAAGTATACAGTCGACCCCAGAAGTTATGGGCTGGACATCCTGGCTGGTCCGCAACATCTCGGGGCCAAGCGCGCCTCTCAGCCCTCTACTATCGGTCCCCAGGCTCGCTCCCATTGGACCTCGATCCCTCGGGCGTCCTGCTGAGGCCGCTGTTGGCTCGTCGCAATCGCAGCCAAGCCTCTGCATAAGAAACGGGCGTCGCCCACCCGCCAGGCACCCTCACCTCTCATCCCATCGCCCTCGTTGACATTGCATCTTTGAAGAATCATTGCCGTCGTGGCTCGAATACTCCATCATCAACCCATCGCCACCGACCCATAGCGCGACCGGCGGGAGGACCACAGCGGCCCCTCATACCACCGTCCACCCCCGTCGCCCCGGCTGATACGTCACGACTCGAATCTACCGCAGCTCATATCCCACCCAACGCCGTCATCATGCGCCGCCCGTCGACCGGCTCCAACTCGGACACCTCGTCCACCTACTCGGGCTCGACCGCCTGCTCCTACACCAAGGACCCCGCCCCGGAGCGCCTTCCGGAGCGCCGCGGCCTGCGCCAAAAGGCCCGCGACGTCGTCCACGATCTGGGGGCGCCCCCGACGCGGCGGCAGGACGCCAAGGACGGCAAGCTGACGCTCAACTTTGCCGAGGTGGCCCTGATCGGGGATGCGCTCTCTAACCCAACCAAGATCTGAGGCGCCGGCGGGGACGAGGCAACGACGTAGGAAACGTGCTCATGACGGACGCAGAGGGGCGCGGCGCGCGGGATGGCTGTTTGCTCTTGATGGATTGGTCTTTTTAAATCGACGGCCTGGAAGTCAGGCGTCGCTGGGCTGCGGTGTTTGGGACTGCGGGCGTTGGGACTTGCACGCCATCTACAGACACGACACATGAACGAATCGTGGTGCTTTCGATATCACTCCATGTCTTGGTCAATGGAAGCAAACTCATGGCGAGATGACGAGAGGGGGATCAATTGTGGCTTGAAGCTGGGGGCCGCACGCTTTGGCGCGCGGCAGGGCACGAAGAGTCTACGAGTATTTCATTTATTTTTATCATCGCCGCTACTGCGGTACTGCAAAACCTTGACATCGATGATCGTTCTATTTCAGCCATGTGCCGGACCACTCTTCTCACCCGCAAACGTCGACGTCCCTGGCACTGCAACCGTTGCATCATGAGCCCCCAGCGAGTGGCGCCAGGCAGCTGGCTGACTAATTCCGTCGTCATTTCCTCAGTCTGCTCTATGAGGGTCCGAATCCATTCATCGGGATTTCCGTCGCTGTATCGGATCGATGCGATCCCACCGACGACGTCCCGGCAGCGGTGCTTACGGAGTATCCGTACAGGCACATGCACTTGTGTTGGGTGCAGATGACAAATTAGACTGCTCCGTGGACTCAATCTGACGTTAAATCCTACGGCGTTTACATCACTTATAAGAACCGAGCCTGCATGGGCGGTTTCGCAGCTGCTCGACGGCACCTCATCCTCCCGCGCAATAGCTCTCGTTGCTCGCTCCCTGCCTATCCTCGACTCCTCTGCGGAACACCCTTCATCATGGCATCCCTCCCCGCGACGCAAAAGGCCGTCGCCATGGCGGCCAAGCGCGCGCCCTTGATCGAGCTCGAGGTCCCCGTCTACCCCCCCGCGGCGGGCGAGATCACCGTGCGCGTCGAGTGGACGGCCTCGACGCCGCTGGACCTCCACCGCGCCGACGGCGGGCTGCTCGTCCCCTCGTATCCGGCGCAGGCGGGCGGCGGCGGCCTCGCGGGCATCGTCGTGGCCGTCGGCGCCGCGGGCGACCTCAAGGGCCTCGCCGTCGGCGACCGCGTCATGGCCTTTGCCTTCCACGGCGGCAAGGAGGCCAACCACCAGGAGTACGTCACCGTGCCCGCGTACCTGGCGTCGCGCGTGCCCGAGGGCCTGACGCTGCAGGCGGCGTGCGCCGTGCCCGTCAACCTCGTCACCGTCATCCACACGGCCACGGCGGACCTCGCGCTCGAGCTGCCCTGGCCCGTGCCGCCGGGCTGGACGCCCCGAGCCGTGGATGCGCCCGTCCTCGTCTGGGGCGCGAGCAGCAGCGTCGGCATCTACGCGGTGCAGGTGCTGCGGCACTGGGGGTACAGACAGGTCCTCGCCGTGTCGAGCGGCAAGCACCACGCCTACCTGACGCGCGTCGGGGCGACCGTCTGCTTCGACTACACCAAGCCCGGCGCCGTCGAGAGCATCCTGCGCTACGCCGGGGACCGCGGGCAGGGCGAGCCCGCGGTGCCGTACATCCTGGACTGCATCGGGTCCCTCGACGGCACGCTGCTGCCCCTGACCAGGGTTGCCCAGCGCGGCACCCGCGTCGCCGTCATGCTCCCCGTCATCCTCAGGGACGCCACCGAGGACGAGGAGCCCGAGTACGAGATGGACGTGGCCAAGTGCCACGCGGACAAGTGGGCGGACGGCGTCATCCTCAGGGGCGCGCGGACGCACTTTTATCTCCAGGTCGGTTCCCCCATTCCCGCTGCGAGCAGCACGGCAGGGTGAAGAGACTAATGCGGGTCACAGAACGAGTTCTTCAAGGAGAAGCTGCAGCCGGAGATTGTGCCCGCGCTGCTGGCGGAACGGGTCATCGAGCCAAACAAGCAGCGGGTGGTCGAGGGCGCCACCATGGTGGAGCGGGCACAGAACGCGCTGCACCTGCTCAGGGGCAGGGCCGTAAGTGGAGAGAGGCTCGTATGGAGGGTCTCGTCGTGAAAAGGGCAGCACTGTTGAAAAGAAATCCGAGCGGTCGGACTGGATTCATTGGACAACCAATAGCATCTGTATCCCTCAAAACGCCTGCATGTCGCCCGGTCATATCCTCGTGCCGCCTTCGGCATTGGTTGCCGTGCAGAGTCCCCCTCTTCCCGTAGTCGTATTGTACAGTTCGCGGCGTGAGCCTGCGCGTTCAGGTCCAATGATACTCCTCTATACGCGGCAGCTGCTCGCTTGAACCCGAACGGCCTCTATAGCCTGTCCCCCATGCTGAAGCTCGACGGCCTTCTCGTGGAGCAGAGTTGAGAAGCATCGGGATGGTATTCCTCATCTCCGAATCGCCCGCGTCGACGGGCTCGGCCCAGCTCTTGGCTCGACGGATGCCCGGTGGCGGAATTCTGCCTCTTTGAGACAAGTGGCAGCGAAGCCGTTTCATACGTCGCTGTCCATCCGGTAGTTGAGATGTGCCGTCCCCGGCCTTCACACCGGAATCGCAACATCCCCCTCCATGAAGTGATCCATGGCTTCCACCCCAACTTGCCTAATCACAAGTCAGCAAATCTCCGCCACATCATCTCACCCTTTCCTCCTCTCCGTAAACAAAGGGGGGTACGTACGACGTGAGCATCAGCCGCGTAAACTCGTCCAGGTCCGCCGGCCGGCCGTACATCCAAAAGTCCTTGAAGACGAGGTTCTCGATCCAGTACTGCGGCTTGTCGCGCCACGCGCGGTAGAACTCGACGCTGCTGTTGGCCTCCCAGAGGTGCCGGGACGCCGTGAAGCTCTGCGACTCGCTCCACATTTCGCAGTCGGCTAGAGGCGCAGGATGCGTTAGCATGCGGTGAGCAGAAAGGAGTTGCTCGGGGGGACATACGCTCTTCCGACTTGAGGATGTAGACGAAGCACAGGAAGGCGTACGCGACCATGATGCTCCGCCGCGTGCTCTCGAGGAAGATCCAACTCTGCAGACACCGGTCAGCAAACCCTCCTCGACGACGACAACAACCGCTTCGCCCGAAGCAAGGTGGCGACCAACCTCCCAGCACTTGGGCGGCTCCCGCAGCGCGCCCCTCTGCGCCCTCGCCTCCGCCTCCAGCTCGTCCTTGACGGCCTCGAGGTCCTTGATCCAGGCCAGCAGGACCGTCATCTCGCGCTCCGCCGACGCCCGCAGGCCGACGTCGCCGTCGAACATGCGCATCGAGTTCACCACCGTCAGCGCCTGCACGCGCGCCAGCTTGTCCCCGTGCGTCGCGGCGCGCTCGCCCTCGCGGTGGATCTCGCGCGCGCCGTCGGCGACGAGCCGCATCGTCCACGCCTTGTTGGCCGGCGAGCGCGCGCCGTACGCCGTGGCCGCCGAGAAGGCCGCCAGGATCGCCTTGGGCAGCTGCGCCGCCCACAGCCGCGGGTGCAGAAACGGCAGCGCGCGCGTGCGGGCAAAGGTGCCGTGCAGCGAGGTCAGGAACTGCACGATGAAGCCCACGCGCGTGCGCGGGTCATGCACCTGCATCGGGTCGATGTCGAGGCACATCTGATCGTTGGCCTTGAGCAGCGAGAGGTCGCGGATCGGCTGCTGATGTTGTTGTTGTTGCTGCTGCTGCTGCTGCTGCTGCTGCTGGGACAGGGGCGTCGGCGGCGCCGCGGGAGGGCCGGACGGCAGCGGCGGGAGGTCCATCTTGTTCTCGCCGTAGCCCTGCAGATTCCACATCTCCGACCCCGAGCCGGACGCGTTCATCAGGTCCACGATGGAAAAGTCAAGCCCGCCCGCGCCGCTCAGCATGCCCACGCCGCCCACGTCCGCGTGCAGGCTCTCGGGGCTCGTGTCGGTGCCGAGGCTGTCCATGTCGAAGCTCATGTCGAACTCGGGCACGCAGGTCGTCGACGACGACGACGACGACGAGTGGGCGACGGCGGCGGCGGCTGAGGGATCCGCGGAGCAGCCCGTGGCGGGCGGCTGGGGATGAGGGTGAGACGGAGGCGGCATGCGCTGGTACACGCAGTCGAGGCCCTTGGCGGCGCATCGCGAGCACCGCGGCGTGCGCTTGTCGCAGCGGCGCTTGCCCCGGACGCAGGCGTTGCAGCTCTTCTGGCGCGACGCGGCGGCGGCGGCGGCGGCGCGGTCCTCGCTGGGCGAGTTGAGGAGGTTGCTGAAGGAGTCCATGTCGGAGACGGTCATGCCTGGGAGCAAGATGGGTGGAGGAAGGTGGGTGGAGGCAGGCCTTTCCGAGCCTCACGACATCGGAACCGGTGGCGATGGGAAGGTTTACGATCCCAGGGAAAAGAGTAAGATGGAGAGCAGAGATTCACCGGGGAGAGGGAGCGTCCCCCAACAGCACGCGGCATATGCGCACTACCGGAACCTTCGTCCGCGAATTGAATTGATCAGCAACGTTCCCAACATCCATGATCCATCCCGCTGCGCCGGGCTCGGGTTCTCGACAGCCCCCGCAAACTCCGCGCCCCCAACTCCGCCCGGCCTCTCCAGAGTCCGCAACTCCGCAACTCCGCCGTCCCGGGGCCCGGTGCACGAACTGCCTTATCATCTCACCGGTACGCACGGATTACGGATTGAGGATACGCCCTGGGTCCTTGTTTGAACTGCCGTTAGGCCCTTGGCGCCGCCGCCGTGGCCGCCGCCGATGGCCACTCCACGGCGCGTCGTCCCACGTGGCTCCATGTGCCAATCTGGACCTCACGCCGGTTCCTCGCCGGCAGCTGCATGGCGTCAGACGCTTCAGATCATCGCGCAAGACGTCGAGCGACTCTTCTGGTGACGATATCAATTACCATCGAAATTGTGGACAGTTACTCCGTACATCACACCATTTCCCGCACCGCCCCCGATGCAATCATCCAAACAGCGTCCAGTTTTCTCCCCCCTTGGACGTCCATTTTCTTTCCCCTTGTCCCTTTAGCCCCCTACCTCAGCAAATGGGTATATGCAGCTGCCTCTCGACCCCCATGGCTTCCCCGTTTCTCCGAAGGAAATCCCACCCCGCCGTCCGTGACCTCGGGTCCCTGCGACGGGCCCTTTCCAGCCATGCACCTTGCTTGTATCCTCCAAACTTCAAAAATTACCGGCCCCGTACCTGGCACAAGACAGCGAAGCGGACACATGCGTCTCCACTGTCGCGACAACGTGCCGGGTGAAACATGAAATCAAAATTCCGCAACGGGCAACAAAACGACGAAGGCCGACCAACCACCGACAGCGCGACTGGGGTCGTGTCGTGCGGTTGGCAGCAGTTGTACAGTGGCCGCCAGCCTGGCAACCAGAAAATCGGCTGAGAGAAAAGGACTCGAAAGTGAAAATGCCTGCCTCTAGTAACACAGCGAGACCTTGTCGGCCTCGAATACGGATATAGGTTGTGGTGATGATGAGAGCTGCGTCAGGGAACTTATATTCCCGGCTCCAGCAAGCGTCCGTGCCGTTTTAGGCGATCATACCCGGCTGCCTGTCGTTCAGTCGTGCGTTTGGTTGGACATAGGAAATCGCGAGTGCGGCCGTGAAGAATTGTTTGTTCGAGTGGCGGCTCGCTCAGTATCTCTCGGAGCGGTAGCCGTTGACTCGCGGCGCCTCGTATTGGACACCAGTCATCGAATCCGGCCCGTTGGGGATGTTGCCGCTGATCGATCGCAGCGGTGGCAGCTCTGTCCGGTTCGAGTTGGCGTATGGATCGGCAGCGTAGGACCCGGACTGCGAGCTCTGTGGTGGTGGCGGTGGCTGTGGCGGGCCTTGCTGGCCGTGCCCTGCCGAATGCGCGCCGTCCATCCTGAGGCCATGCATCTCGCGGCGGAGCATCTCGTTTTCGGCCAGTGCCGTGTTGTAGTGCGATTGCAGCAGCCGGATGTGGTCGGTCTGTCTCTGGTGCTCCGCGATGGCTTGAGCGAGCGTGGTCAGCTTTGAGGCTACTGTCAAGCACATATATCGTGGGGGAAATACCTTTGGTCAAAATCTCCCACTTCGAGGCTTTTGATCCGCGCTCTTGCGGCATCAGGTCCCGCAGCTGATCGAATAGCTCCTTCATCTCTGTTCGCCGCTTCCGCTCAGCGAGCTTGTGGCTCACTCTCAGCTCCGGGGTCCGGCTGTAAGGTTGCGCTCCAGCAGGGAGGTTGCCTTCCTCAGCCTGGAGGTCGCTAAGCTGCTTGTGCTGCATAGTGTGGTGGTGCACCGGCGGGAACTCGGCAGAGTTCTGGGACATGCGGGCGAGCTCGGGACCGTCATCCAGCCGGCGCTGGCCTGGCGGTAACCGAGATTCCGTAGTGAATTGGCTGCTAGCAATCGACTCGGTGATGCTGCTCCGCCGCGAATCATCGTACCGGCCAGGGGGCGGGACCCTCTGGATCTCCTCCTCCGGGAAAGCCCATGCCTGACCCTTAGTCGGCTCCGCGGCTCGCGCAATGTGACCAGTGGCAGGACCAGTGATAGCAGGCGCAGTCTTGATCGTCTTAGGTTCTGGGTTGCGTTCTGCGCTCGGCTGGTAGCCGTTGGAAATCCGGTGCACGGACAGTGCCTCGAGCCCGGGACGGGGGTTTCGTTGGGAGTGAAGAGTGTTCTGGATCGAGGTCGTCGACTGATTGTTGCTCGTGTACGGGGAGCCTCCCAGTCGCATGTCGCTGAAGCCCTGGTTGATTCGGCTATCTACACTCTCGCGTCGCGCAGCCGCGGCTCCGACGGCGAGATTCTCGCCCAAGGTAGCTCCATTCTGGCCCTGCGACTCGAGCGAAGTTGGTCGATCGAATCGGCGCTGATCAATTCCACTGGGGCTCGTGGGCGAGACCATCGACGCGACACTCATGTTGCTCGCGGAGGGCGAAACGAGGGCCTGAGGCACCATGTTGGATGCGACAGGGGAAGGCGTCTTGTCCGCAGACGACGACTGGTACCCTGAGCCGGTCGGGCTCAGCCCGTTGGCGCTGAAAGAGGCGGCCGAGGTGTCTGCGCGGGCCACTGTGAGCAAAAGCGGGCGCGGAGGGGACAAGGAGGCAGTTCACCACATACGTTTGCTAGACGCCTCGGCTGTCGAATAGAATCCCGAGTCGCGCAGCTGGTGTGGGGGAGCACTGTGAGTTGGCGGGTGGTCATCGTTGTTGAGAATGTTTGTCAGGCCTGCAGCCTTGGCGGGCGAGGGCCGATGGTGCTGCTGCAGGGACTGCGTCTCCATCGAAGTGGTCATGTCGCGAGAGAGAAACGAGGGCTTCAGTTCCGAGTCGCCTCGAGCTTGGAAGACGAGTGCCGACAGCAGATGGGGCTGCTGAGCGCCTGCGAGAAGGCGCAAGGGTGTACGGAAAAGTTTTGGTCGCGCGGGCGTGTCAAGCTGGTGTTTGTCGACTTGCGTCTTGCCTTTCGTCTGGAGACGAGACGATGGGGGGGAACACGAAAACCGTTGAGCCACACGGGAAGCCGACCTCGAGCAAACAGACGAGCGCAGCTCGAGCAATTGGGCGAGCGATGCTCGTCGAGGCGCAGGTAGGAAAACGAGAGGGACTGGACAGAGCAAGGCCAGGATCCCTCGAGAGGGAGGCGGGTGGGTTGGGGGTGGCGAGCTGCAGTCGAGTGTTCAAGCGGCCCAGGACTGCACCATCTATAGTTTTGTTTCCGAGGCGAGGCGTGGATCACAACCAGGAGCGGCGGTTTCGGAGGGGGGGAGGAAAGCCAAGAGAGATAGAGGATGAGAGAGATGTGGGAGAGAGGTTGTGAGGATGGGACGGGAGTGAGTGAGTGGAGGACAATGCGAGGCAAAGCGTGGCAGCGAGCATGGGTGGTAGAATTGGGAATTGCGCTTTTCAGAGACGGGAACGGGAGACTAACGCTGAGCACAGCGCCCCAGCAGGCCCGGCTGCAGTGCATGAAAAAGGCGACCAGGTACCGCCTGCGCGTGCAGCCGCGCAACAGTGACATCCAATGGCACCCACCCGGCCGATCCTTCAGTGGCCGCTACAGACAGAGGTACCGTGGAGGACCTCGCTGTGTCACCCACTAACCACGCATACTCGTACGGAACCCCCCTCCCCCCAGACGGCCGTAGCCAGTTCGCGCTAGGCCTATCACCGACAGACTTCGGGGGTGGGCGTGGGCATGGGAACGTGGCCCTGGGGCTGTTGGAGGGGGGGGCATGGGGGCTTGAAGGCTTGAAGCGTGGGCCACCACAGCCACAGCCAATGGAACCCTGCGCGCGCAAAGCACCTTCGAGTCCAGCCATTGCTTCGTACAAGCACCGGCACTGTACGGGTAAGAAGAGATACGAGCACGGCACGGATACCCCGTACTGCTGGATGCCTCCGCGCGGCAGTATGGAAGTCTTGCGCCTGGGCAGGGCAGCCAGCATGGCAGTCCTGGAGGCCCTGTCAGCGACCGCGTGTGCCTGCACCTCATGCCCTGCACCTGCGCCTGCACCCGACAGGGCACAGGCCAAGTCGATGTGAGCCCGGCTGCCTCGAATCGGGCTCGGCTCCAGATCTGGGCGCTGCCCTTGACGCTTAGCACCCGCTCTGCCAATCTGCTTGGCCATGGCGAATCGCTCAGCCCGAAGCGTGGCAGGCGACAGGGGGGGCGACAAGCTTCTCGCAGGCTGAGCCGCGGTGCTCCCGAGAACGACCTGTTTCCGGCAGCCGCCCAACAAGGCCCACTTCCATGGCTGCCCAGGCGCTGCGTGTGGTGCGCTACGGTTTGGGAGAAGGGGTGGGGGGAGTGGTGGAGGAATAGAGTACTTACCTAGGTACTGTACTCGTAGGGCCAAAGCCGGGCTCGTTTTGCGCCCCCAAAAGGCCAAATCGCGGCACGGCGGGGGTGCGCAAATGCGGCCGGCGAACCGCTCGTCCAGCGGCAAGAAGGGCGACGGTTTGGCTAACGGGCTCGCGAGTCGCGGCTCATCGGCGCTGCCAGCCAGGGAGCATTCGCAGAGCACTCTCAAAGTCTCAAGGCCCGGCCGCGTCCTCACCCAAATGGAGAGCGTGAGCCCAGCCGCCAATCTGCAGGCAGCAGCAGCCAGAGTTGTACCTGGGCCGCTCGTCGCCCCCACCTGTCGCCGGGGGCCATGTGTCAAGGTACCCAACCACCACGCGCTACCGAAGCCGACAGTCACCACCTCTCAACCATCGGCGTCAGCACTCTGCAGCGCGCCAAAACCCTCGGAGCTTTCCCGAGAACCTGCGCTCGTGGGCTCGTACGAGTGTGTTTTCATGTACGGAGGACGCGGCATCCGTCGCTGCAGCGGGCTGCAGCGGCGAGCACCGTGGCCTGGCTGCGGATGGGCGTCGTGTCGGAAGAGAGGGGCGGGCGGGCGGGATAGTGATGGCCTCATCCATCAATCTGCCCCGTTCACCCCGTCTTGCCCTTCACCCCGTCTTAGCCGGGCGGCACCCCCGGGCGGCCTGTCGACACCTGTCCCAAGCTCCGTATTCTCAGTCAAAACTTGTCGACGAGACAAAAGCCAGCCATCGTACAGCGGCTGCCATGAGGTGCGGCTGCCATGTCTCCCCGGACGGCCAAGGCTAAAGTCAGGGTGGAGGGGTTGGCTTAGCACCACGCAGCGCCCCCGTCCAGTCGTCGTGCAGACACCCAGTCCAGGTGGTGGGAGGGTGCGACAGTGCGACACGTTCCGCCCTGGCCGAAGGATGGGTGGATGGGTCGAAAAGCGGCGCTAGAAACAGAGGAAGCGGTTTGGCGCCAGCTCTCTCAATGTTCATTCAACAAGCTCTCGGGCTTCGCTCCATTGCTCGCCGCGTGGTGACACTGGGTGTGGGCCGCAGTGGTGCTGTGACGCCTGGCGAGCCTGGCGAGTACCGTGGTAGGGTCGCGACTCGCCTGCAGGCCCGACGCCTCCTCGTCTTGTCGACGTCAGGCCATTGACATCGACGACGGACGGATGACCGCTCGGATCGATCTGCGAGCATCTCACATTCCGTCGCCGGTGCAAGGGTGAGCCTGCCCGCATCTCCCCGTCCCCACTCCCGCTCCGATTGTCCACGGCGGAAGCAGAAAACGGCCACTTCCTGAGCGGTCTGTCTGTCTGCGCACATCAGCCATGCATCTTGTCAAGTGCGGGCGCACTTGCAGACACATTCTGCCGTCTGGTGGTCTGCAGGGCTGCGGCGGTTCGACATGCAGCCGCTTTGCGGCCGTGATAATCGTCACACGGCCTGTCCAAGTGCCCGGGGGTAATACTTTGTTCGTACTGGAAAGTGCTCTGTGATCTTCTGCTGTTGGGGTCGGAGCGCGTGCGGCACCGGCCCCTACTTTCGCTCATTTCGCTGTTCGCTACGAGTGCGAGTGCTCCATAGGTACCCTGGGTTGTCGCCGTCGACAGGCTGGCTTCGACAAGCCCCGACATTGCCAGGAGCAAGAAAATCGATGCTGTTGGTCGTAAAAGCCTACCGAGTCCGAGGCCAAGGAGCAGACGGCAGCTAGCCACCCTTCCACTCGGGATTGGACCGTGGCATCCTGCTCGAGCACGCGATGCTGTCACCTGCATGCATGCCAGCAACCGGCCGCGGGCACGCCCAGTCCGCCGGGCGCCAGCACCAGCCAGCACGTTTCTGTCCAGGGGGCCGAGTCCCCCACGGACCGTGGGCTTCGAGCAGGTGAACCATCGTCGCCGCGAACGTGTGATGGACAGTACGGATACGTACTCGCAAGGTTGAACCTTCTGCCGGCGGTTGAATCGCATCACAAGCCAAATGTCGACTGAATCTGGCCGACCTAACGTACTTTTGTACGAGTAGCCGGGCGCAATGATCCAAGCGCATCGGCCACGGCAGGCTCGCACCAGGGGCGGGAACAGCGACAAGGATGTGAACTGTGGCTTGCTGAGCGAACCAGGGGCCCTCGTGCCGCTGCCGGGGGGCATGGATGCGACCACGCTCTGGCTCTCGCTGCGGGCGGTGCGTGGCTCGGTGGGTTCTCGACTTCTGCCTCCAAGTCCGTGCATGGGCGATCGACTTCGCGCCACGTGAAGTTCGTCTCCGCCTCCTCCCTGCACTCCTAGCTTGACGGACGGCCACGCAGGCACGCCCCTCACAATCCGCGTGCTAACGGGTGTTGGGCCAAGTTGCATCCGCCCTCGTACTTTGTACTGCGTACAAGCACGGCATCCGTTTGTGCAAGGTGCTGCCGGGACGCTGTGAGATTTGTCATGGGCAGACGCAGCGATGACTTCGGCAGTTTTCTTGCTCGTCCGTCCGTCCGCAGCAGTCGGTCCACACGTGTCGATGGGCGTGGAGAGACAGAGACAGTTGACGGGATCGTGACCGAAAATCCGCGGCGACAATGGATGATGTACATACGGATATGTGCGTAACACTTGACACTCGTAGACTGTCTCGGGCATCGCGCACAAGTCTGTCAGAACTTCAGTGCTCAGCAGCTGTCGCGCCGGGGACTTGGTCTCTCAAAGGGAGCTCGGGCCTCGGAGCAAGACATGGCAACATGGGCCCTCAATGCCCGCCTCCGCGACGCTCGACCTCGCACAGCCAACCGCGACATCACTGTCAAATATTCCACCTGTGTCGGTCGTCGCCAGTCGGCTGGGGAATGCTGGCGCTTCCGTCGCTTGTCGATATCCCGTACTCCGTACGCTACTCGTAGCTTCTCCGGGTACATTTCACAACGTCCCATGCACATTCGGCACGTACAAGTGTACGTTGTGCAACGGGCGACATGACGAACAAGGCGAACAAGGCATTCTACCGTGACGCCGAGGCAGGGATCCAAGAGATGGATACACAGCGCCGCCCGTTAGCGTCCGGTCGTTTCGGCGATATGCATTGTTGCGCTTCGCGAGCGGGAGCAGCAGGCTCACTTGTGGAGACCCCGTTCATCAACGCTATCTTTGCCGCTCGTGGCTACCGCAGACGCCACCAGGACCGTAAGCGACTAAGCACCAAAAGCCCAAGTTTTGTCCGTAAGCCACCGCAAAGCTTCGTGGGAGCGTGGAGGCATGCCGTTCGGGAACCTGCTGGAGCTTGTGATACTACCAGAGAGTGTGGCTTCTAAGAATTGGGGCCACAGTGGCAGAGTGGAAATGATGCATCACACGACTGCCGCAAGCGATCAGTCGACTGTGTTACGAATAATTGCAAGCAGTCCATGATTACTTCATACAGACTTCAGAACAATAGCCGTTAAAAACCAGGCAGCAAAGTTACCAGGCAAGTCCAGCACAGGCCCAAACTGCCCGAGTTGCAGCCGTCGAGACGGGAAACAAGCAGGGGTTCCCACGCTCCTTCCTGCTTGCCAGCAACAACATGGTACGGACTACGGACTACTCCGTACAGGTACAGGTATCACTGTACCCCTTACGAGGTACGAATACTTCGTGAATTATTGCCTCAGGCAACAGGCGGACAGCATTGTTTGCCAAGATCCTCACCGTTGACCAACAACGGGAAACAAAACGACCTGTGGTGGCAAATGCTTGATCAAGCATGCAGACCGAGGGCCAAGCCTACCTACTCGTAAGCGAAAGCGATAGTCAGCAGAAGAAAAAGGAACCCAGCAGACTGCCCTTCACCATGCGAACACCTATCATCATCACAGGCATCGTCCACACCAGGAACCAGGAACCCACCGAGCCCAGTCACATGAACCTTTCTTTTTTGCTTTTTTCTCCCACATGGGCCTCTCTATAAAAGCAATCTTTCTGGTTTGCTTTTTGTCCTTGATTGAAGCCCGCCACGCGAGCATCAGACCTCAGGGTCACCACGAAGCGAACCAATGGTGCCCTGGTGGCTCGACAATGTGGTGTAGCGGCGCTGGACAGCTGTGCCACTTGCATGCAAGTTGCCCACCATCCCGCCAACAGCCTCAAGGCCGATGGATCGTCAAGCATCACACAAAGGTGGCCCTGTCATAAGTCAACCTGAGCTACCGGAACTTGACTCTTTCAAGAGCTCCTTGCTCATAGACTATTGCCGAAGTTGTCGAGGCACGCCACGCAAGAAGCCATCACAAACGACAAGGTCACCGGTTGTTGGTATCGGCGGACGGTTGGCTGCTTTGCACTGTCTGTCACCGCTGTTGGTTTCCTGGCAAAGAGGCCGCAAGAACATGGCCCCTGGCTTGATCGATCCGGCTTTCGAGTGGCAATCCCGGTCTTGTTTTATGGCCGAGCAGAGAAACTGCATGCGACTACAAAGTATTACGGAGCAACGGAACACGGCACCAGACTCTCGCCGAGGCTCTATCCGTTGCTTGGCTGTACCAACCACGTGGCTTGTCCTCCATCCCATCCTGTCGTGCATCCTTGAGCCAGAATACCATTGTTGGCTTGGCTAGGTTCGCCGCTGGATCCAAACCCCCTTCAATTTGCATATGACGTTTCATTAATGACAGCAATCTCGGCAGCACTTTGAAGCCAGGTGCTGGTCTGTACGAGCCACTGGGTGTTGGCTGAGGACACAGTCATGAATCATCATGTTGGTTGGCTCGACATCTGTTGGCTCGACATCCACCGCCGAAGAGCCCATCTCCTCTCCGGCTCCTCACATGCACCACATCTCGGCTGCTCTTTCGCCACCAGGGCCCGATCTGGCAGTATGCTTTAGCCCCGACAAGGGCAGCTTTGACGTCGCACAGTATTCGGCCATCGCAGCCAATCAGGGTCAGAACTGTCAGACCGTCAGGTCAGAGCTAAATCATCAATAGCGGCGCCAAAGTACATACCTCTCAGGTCGGATCTCCATACCTGGGAGTTTTCGAGGCCCAGGCCGACTCACATCCACGAGCACATCCACGAGAAAACGTTCCGTCGGCGGCCTGGCTCAGACAAGAAGAAGCCGGAGTATTTGTCACGAGTTGTCTCTTTCCTCTCCGCCACGATGCGGCATATTCCAGCGTATCAGAGAGCGCCGTGCCGTGATGATCGAGACTAGTGCCTGCTGGGATCCTGTCATCTGGCATGTAAATGGCAAGGTGAACGATCACCAACACCCTGTCTCAGTTTTTGTTTCTTGCCCGTCAACGCTTGCAGATGACCGTCTCCGGAGACAGTCCGTACTCGCATGCCTCTCCGACATCACGAATCATGAACACCTTGGGATGATGACTTGCTTGACATGTCAGACCGCAACGAGAGCCGAGTGGCTGTGGTGGCCCAAGGCAACGACGTCGCGCCGCACCGCCAGAACTGACGTCGAGGGTGGTGGGCGACAGTAACCACGGCCCGGCTCTCCCTCTAGATGTCTGCGTCTGCAACTGCCTCGACGTAGCGAACGACATCTTCTTCCGGCTGCGTGCTGGGCCACTGGGCAGGCATCCCGTAACACAAGACGATCGGATCTGATCGGTTGTGTCTCAAGAGATGGGAACCGGAGCTCACTAATCATCACCCCGCCCAAGCCACGAGGGGTGGGGATAGAATAAGACTGTCAAATGTCAAATGTTTCGGGAACTACGGACGTACTCTGTACGGACTACGAGTTACTGCTCGGCGCGTGCGAGTCGCGGTCTGCTCATTTTTGCCCATGCCTTGGAGGGCTATTCGCAAACCCGCATACCCGGGATCTTGCACATACCATACAAAGTCTGGATGGCTATGTGTTGCGAGATCCCCGATAACTATCGAGTAAAATGCATGCCTCTATTTTTTTGTTGGCCCAACCGCTGCTTCATTGCCGAGCGATCGCCCGTTCTCCACGCTACTACTATCGTTAATCGTCTTCCCTCACGGCCTCACCATGCTGCGTTCATGCTTCATCGCCTCGGCTCTCGCCTTCGCTAGCGTGGTCAGCGCCCAGGTGGATCTTGGGTCGGCCTACTCTTTTGCGTTGCTTGCTGGCGATGTACTTGGCAGCGAAGGCACTTTGACTACAACTGTTGACGGCAACGCTGGGATCTATCCCGGTACAGAGGTCAATGGCTTCCCCCCCGGATTTATTGTGAACGGAATGCTGCATATTGCCGATTGGCTAGCCATGCAAGCACAGGAAGACGTCTTGGTTGCCTATAATGCAGCGGCTGCACAGCCGTCAGACGCCGACCTCTCCGGGCAAAACTTGGGGGGTATGCATCTCTCCCCAGGCGTTTATACCTTCTCGCTCGATGCCCCCCTTGACGGCGAACTCATCCTTGACGGGGCTGGCAACCCGGATGGCGTGTGGATCTTCCAGATAGGCAACTCTCTCATCACCGCAGGATCATCTACAGTAACCCTAATCAACGGAGCCCAACCCTGCAACGTCTTTTGGCAGGTAGCGTCTGTGGTTAGTATGGACACCGATACTCACTTTGCCGGTATCGTCATGGCTTTCGACGCAATCATCCTGCTCCCAGGCGCGACCTCTGTAGGAGGTCTTTACGCCCGAGTTGGTTTTGTACGTTTGTTCGGCGGTAATATAGTTGTCGCGGGGCGATGCAACGACATACCGCCGTCGAGCACGACTTCAACCACGACAGCATTGAGCACAACTTCAACCACGACAGCATCGAGCACAACAACTACACCCGGTACTGAGCCGGCTACAAGTACGCCTGGCACGGAGGCGGCCACAATCGCGACCGGTACGGCCGGTACGACCGGTACGGCTGGTACGGCCGGTACGGGAACAACTGTGGCCACAACCAGTCCGCCATCTGGATCAGTAACCGCTGCTACCTCGACGAATGCACAATCCGCAAGGTCTACTAACAGTCGACCGTCACCCACAGCTACTCGTCACGTTGTCGTCGAAAAGGTATTCACGGTGATATGTCTGGTTGCCCCAACAACGATCTCTTCCTACGGCCAAATCTTTGTCATTGAAACGCCGTGCACCACGGCCTTGACAGCTACGTGTACCGACCCGGTACCTGTGCCTTGCAAGGACTGTGTCGGCCCTGCGCCTCACCCTCGGCCGGATGAGGAGGAGACTGACCAGACGCATCGAGACCGGGAACCGGCGACGAGGAGCACCGGCTCCCATCAATACTTGCCTCTTGAGTCGGCGTCCCCGCCGTCCGATGGCCCAGTGGTTGTGACTGCGGCCGCAGCTGTGACTTGGCCACATGTAGCCGTTTTTGCAGCCGCCGCCTTCTTTCCGATCGTGATTGGGCTACTATGAGATTGGGTCGCTGTGAGACATACACGGCGTTGGTGACTTGGTAAGTTTGCCTACTTTACAGGACCGACCGTGTTCTGACTGAAGGGCATCTGTCCCCACTAGGAGGCTCGCAGCCGACTTCATGTGCGGAAACCTGGTTTAGAAGGCGATGGAAATATTATTGGTCAACTCTAGAACTCACTTTGCGTTTCAGCGCTGTAGCCTGCATCTTCAATGCCAGTTGTGCGACCCTGCATGGCCGCTGTGGGCGAGCAGGCGTGGGATAGACGGGTTGGGCCAGTCCGTACCCAGGTTGCCAGGATCTGGGCTCAACACGAGTACGGGGCCCAGCGGGAGGACTAACGGGATCTAGATGGTTGCATGTATATCGAGTAGGAAACGGACGGCAGACTCAATGCTGGACTGAACCCCGGCCGTGTCGACTGCAACCGGCCCAGGCCAGCACGGCACCGCGAGCTAGATGACGCAGCGATGCAGCCGCGTTGCCGTCCTGGAGGAACCACACGGCACGCCCGGTGAGGCTTCGTGCAACAATGTGGCCGATGATCCTGGTGAGCATCAAGCCACACCTGCATCGACATGACTTGCGGCAGCGAGCTGTGGCGAACCCGTGAACAGCCTAAAAGGGAAGACGCGCTGCCAGTCACACGCTGCTCTACGGGTAATGAGAAGGCCAACCCGTCCAGCTCGAACCCCCGTGGCGGTCGATCGCTCGGCGGCTTATACCCCGATCTATCTCCGCGCCTCGTCTCACATCATGGCAATACTAGTATTGCCCAGGCCCTAGGCCCGTATGCCCTGGACCAGTGGCGCCTCGCGCGACGAAATGGTTGCAGAGAGGCTTAGGGTTCCCCAAGGGGGTGTTGCAAGACATACACTGCCCACAGCCGCACGGCGGCAGTTGGCCTGCCTCTTAGGCTAAATAATATGTACGTTGAACTGCAAAGGGTCCTCCAATCCAGCCCGCCAACCCGACAGCCGGATGGCCACCAACCAGAGGAGTCCGTGGCGAAACTCAACCCCAACATAGCCATCACTGGGCAAGGGTCGGACGAGCCCAGTGGATCCGGGGCACCGCCTTGTTCACGACGAGCGCGCAGCCCAGCGAAAGACGCGCGGTTGCGTCGCCCTCCGAGGGAGCCTCGACGTCGTGCCACCATCGCGTGACGTCCGGCGCCTCCCCTTTTGTTGCGGCTGGAACGCAGCGGCGGGCGGCCGCGGGTGGCGGACGTTGTGCTGTCGCTGCTTTCTTTTTCTCACGGCGGCGCTGCTGCATGACGGGCGTGTGGCGCTGTTGATGGTGAGACGGTGAGACTCAAGGGTCGGATGGCGCTGGTCGAGACTGCGTGGCGTAGTATTGACATGTATCGAGATTAAATCGCGGAATGGACCTTTTGGCGCTGATGGCAGCTGCATCGGTACGGCTGTTGGTGGAGCAGTATGTGTGTCATTCCCTCATCGTCTCCTGTCTAGAGAGACGTCGCTTCATAATGTACGAGTAGCTTCGTCTTTATACACCTCAGGGCCGCATGTAAGAATTTCCCTGTATCCAAGACCGCAGCATGCAACCCCCAAGCACCGAGTACACCCCAAAGCCATAATGCCATGCCCTCAAAAGTCAAACTCGGGCCTGAAGACGTCCGGGTCCACGCCCGCAACCGTCTTCTCGGCCAGGTCCCTGCGCCCCATCTGCGTAAATACCCGCCGCAAGGTGTCGTACAGCGTGCTGCTCCGGTTCTGGGCCGACATCCTGTCCAGGGCCTCGTCCACCTGGCCGGCGGCGCCGTCGCCGAGGATCTCGTAGGCCTTTGTGCGGCCAGACTTCTCGATGGACTTGTGCATCTCGAGCGCCGCGAGGAAGTGGCACGCCGCCTCCTGGTGGCAGTTGATGTTGATGCAGCTGACGCCGAGGTTGTAGCGGGCGCGGACGAAGTTGGGGGATAGCGAGAGGGCCTGCTCGTAGGCGGCGATTGCCTCCTCGGACCGTCCGCTGTTGGCGAGGGTGGCGCCCAGCCTGTTCCAGAGCAGGTGGACCTGCTCCTGTTGGTTGGACGTGCCCAGTTCCGACGAGTGAAGCGCCGACTGGAAGCAGTCAACCGCCTTGTCGTACTCTTCTGCCCCGTAGAACAAGACCCCGAGTCCGACCTGGACGTCGGGGTCCATGTGCTCTCCGTCGGGACTCAGCTGTGCCGCCTTGATGAACAGGTCGGTGACCTTGTCGTGGAGCTGTTGGCGGTCGGTGAAGCCCATCTCCGAGGGTGGGTGCAGGTCCTTGGGATCCAGGATGGCGGGATACTTGACCGACAGCCACCGCTCCAGCGTCCGGTATGCCGTGCTGTCGTATCCCTCGTTGGTATACGACACAGCCAAGCCCATCAAGGCGTCGAGGTTGTTCGGGTCGTGCTTCAGCGCCTGCTCCATGGCCCGGATGGCCGCCGTCTCCTTCTCGTTCTGCGCCTGAGCTTGTCCCAGGTACACCCACGCCTCCACGTGCTCCGGGTTTTGCTGCACGGCAGCCTCAAACGCCAGGGCCGCGAGCGACAGGTTCCCTCCCTCCTTCATGACTCGAACGCCTTCCTCGAAAGCGTTCTTCTCGTTCGCGAAGATGTTCTCCTGCTCGAACATGTATTTCTCGACAATGGGATCGCCGAATCGGCCCCAGTCGCCCATGCCTTGGAAGTCGGGCATCATCTCGTTGTTCCACTCGGTGTCGAATTGGTCAAAGTACTGTTCTTCGTTGACCATGGACCTGGCAGCAGCGGTCTCAGCTTGTATTCCTTTCCAAATGGATTCGAAGTCACCGAACTCATTGGTTTCCGACTGCATGGCCTTGTCCATCTCGTCCAGTTCTCTCTCCGCGGCGTTGGCCTCGTCTTGCTCGTTCAGCTTCTGGGCCGCTTCCTGGTCCTGCAGCTCGAGCTGGGCGAACTGCTCCTCCCACTTGCTGTCGTCGAGCTCCACCAACTTGCCTTTGCCCTTGCCCTCGGGCTGCTGTTGCTGCTGCATGGGCTGGTGGTTCTGGTACATGGGCTGGAACATGGACTGGCCTGACATGCCGTAGCCCATGCCCCTGTTCATCATGCCAACCCCCATCATCGGCCGTTGTTGGGCCATTTGGCCGGGCATGTTGCTCTGCATGGGGCTGGACCTGGACGACGACGCCTGGCCGTTCAATTGGCTGAAGCGAGCAAACTCGTCGGCGTTGAAGTGCGTGCCAGGGGGTGGCTTGAACGCCGACTCCATGCCCGGTTGGCTGTTGAAGTCGTGCGCCCACGACGGGGATGCCGAGCTGGCACGCATGGGCGCATGCTGAGCCGGGTTGAGCTGCGCCGGGCCGGCCTGCATCGGGAATTCCTGCTGAAGATTCGGGGCGCCGTTGAGGAAGCCGTTCAGCATCTAGAGCATCGGCGATGCAATCAGCAATGCGTTCACTAACCCGGTCCGGGACAAAGACATACCTCATCCTGCGGAGCGTTGGCGGCCTGGCTCCGGAAGCCGTTGAGCTGACCACCGGGCCCCCTTCCGACGAGCCGGTCGCGCTGGAGCGTCTTGTCATCCTGGACGTGCTTCTGGAACTGGCTGAGCGGGTTCCCAGCCGTGGAGCACTCGGCCCCTCCCATGAACGACATGATGCTGTGAAGTCGAGCCGTATACGCGCTCCGTCGGCGGCTTCGGAGAAGAGACGATGCAAGGGGCGACGAAGTCGGGGACAATTCGGCTCGTCGCGGCTGCTGGTGAGGTGGAAAGGAGGAGGAGGAGCCGTCGGGACGAGGAGGGAGAGGCAAAGTGCTGATGCGAGGCCTCGGAGGTTTGTCAGGACGTCACCTGCGGCTCGGTCTGTGGACTCTGTGGGGAAAAGTGCCGAGGCACTCCGGGCCCGGCCTAACTCGCCCAGCGGAGGAGCAGAACGCTCCAGGGATTTGTCCGTCCGAGTGCACGTGACTGCGGGGTGTCGCCGTCGACCACCCGTTGCACCTGCACTGACTGATTCAGCATGCCGTCCAGGCTTATCGATAAGTCAGCGGACGTTTTTTTTTCTTCAAGTCGCCCAGCCAGCCAGCCAGCCTCCCCCCACGGCAGAACACCATATCCAAGTATCGGGCCCAATCACACAATGCTCCGTCAAGTGTAAGTCACGAGTTGCGTCTCGATGCGTGTCGTGGCAAGATAGCTGACTGCTCCCCCAGAAAACCTCGCAATGCCCGCTCAAAGCGGGCGCTCGAGAAGCGCGAGCCCAAGGCCATCGAGAACCCCAAGACGTGCCTCTTCCTGCGCGGCACCAGCTGCTCGCAGGTCGTCCAGGACGCCCTCAACGACCTCTTCTCGCTGCGCCAGCCGCTCGCCAAGAAGTTCACCAAGAAGAACCCCATCCACCCCTTCGAGGACGCCTCGTCGCTCGAGTTCTTCTCGGAGAAGAACGACGCCAGCCTGCTCGTCTTCGGCAGCAGCCAGAAGAAGCGGCCGCACGCGCTGACGCTCGTCCGCACCTTTGGCCACAAGGTCCTCGACATGCTCGAGCTGTACCTCGACCCGGAGAGCTTCCGCACCATGGCGCAGTTCAAGACCAAGAAGGTCGCCGTCGGCCTGCGCCCCATGCTGCTCTTCGCGGGCACGGCGTTCGAGAGCCCCGTGTCGGACGAGTTCACGCTCGCAAAGAGCATGCTCCTCGACTTCTTCCGCGGCGAGCCGTCGGACAAGATCGACGTCGAGGGCCTGCAGTACATCGTCTCCGTCACGGCCGAGGACGCGGCCGGCGAGGGCGACGCCAAGCCCGCCATCCACCTGCGCGTCTACCTCATCCGCACCAAGCGCAGCGGCCAGAAGCTGCCCCGCGTCGAGGTCGAGGAGATTGGGCCCCGGATGGACCTTCGCGTCGGGCGCGTCAAGGAGGCCGACGAGTCGATGCTCAAGGACGCCATGCGCAAGGCCCGCGGCATCGAGGAGAAGACCAAGAAGAACATCGTGACCGACTCCATGGGCGACAAGATCGGCCGCGTGCACCTGGGCAGGCAGGATCTGAGCGAGCTGCAGCTGAGGAAGATGAAGGGCCTGAAGCGGTCAAGAGACGACAATGTGTCCGAGGACGTCGTCGTCGACGACGATGCGAAGAGGATAAAGCAGTAAAAGCAAAATCTCGAAAGTCTTTGGGTTTGGAGTTGTGGCGCCATGGAGGCAGTGGTTCAACTATCAATCAGCATTGTGGGAATTCGAAAAAGTGTTACTTGGCAATGCATTTCCGGGCCTTCGTGTACCAGAGCGGGACCAATACATGTCCGAGCGGCTTGTCGGCTCTGTCTGCGTATGTTCATATTGATGGCGACAAGTCTAATACATCTTTCTCGTACAAACGCCCAGAATCATCACCTTCCTGCTGCGCAAGACGCCCAAGAGCCTGTCGCCAGGCCTTCCCCCATGCGAAGCCATATTCCTTTCGTATAATTCGTAACCATGCTCCATGCGCCGTCCATACCAGACATCTGGATTTCCTCCTATAGCAATGCGATTCGTTGTTTCCGTCCTCCCATGTTCTTCCTAGTTTCCAAGCACCGCTTGAAGTATAAATCAGCTTGAGGTGTCTCAAGACGATAGGCCGCCCAAATAACGCCTGTGGTCGCTGCGTGTGGTCGCAGCCTTCAATACACTGTCGATGAAAGCACCCCTTTACAACGCCGAAACAGGTAACTCGCAGTCCGCCCCATTCTTCAGTCAAGCGGCGCCGAACTCAAACCAAAGTCCCCGCCCATGGGCACAGAAGAGTCCCCCTGGACTTGACTGGTCAACTTGGACAGAAGCTCGATGTGACTCATCATAGTCTCAACAAACCCAAGGTCTGCCTGGGGCTGCTCCTCGCACTCGGCGCCCCAGACGTCGGAGGGAATCCTGTTGCCGTCCCAAAGCGCTATTCGCACCGGCCACTCCAGGTGCTTCCACCATGGGGAACCCGGCTCAAACATGCTGACAAGACCCATGACTTCTCGGCGAGCAACGTCGTCCAGCCACCACACATTCTTCATGCGCTTCAGAAGAGCGAAGAAACAGGCGAGGATGGCGAGTGCACGGGGCCGCTTCTCCTCGACAAGTTCGACGAACCGGCGGGAGACGCTGGCCGGGAAGGCAAGCGTGGCAGGCGCATATATGTTCTTGTGTGCCCAGTTGAGCACGCTGACGGCGTGTGAATATGCCTGGCTAGTTGGAGGTATTTGATTGCGGGGCTCGTTTACGAGCTCTTCGTCCAGGCCTTCAAGGAGGTGTCCAAAGAAGGAGCTGGGGCCGAGGGGATTTAGGTCCAGCTGGAAGCTGGGTTGAGAATCAATGATTGCTTTGACAATGTCGCTGTTACGGATCCACTGCCAAGAGGTGGCGACTACCGTCTTGACCCCCTGGAATGCATGGAACCAGGGCATCGGCAAGGTGTACCGGCAAGTCGAATCGGCATTGTCCGCGCCAGCGTCGTCCTTGATGAAAATGCGTGAGGCAGTCGACTGGAAGGCGATGAGGGATGCCGTGAGGAAGAGCGCCTCGGCATTATCCGCGGTGATGCCACGCTCGAGAGAAGCGCAGTACTCCGCCAGGGTAGAGGAGGCATAAGCATGTGATGCCCGGACCAGGGCCTTGTCGTCGGGGTTCTGGGAGCGAAGGTGCAGCGAGGCAACCGAGAGAATGGCGTCCATCAAGTAGTTTCTACCGTCAAAGGCCATCTGCGGGACGGCCCGCTGCCAGATGTCCTCGGTGGTGGAGGAGTTGGTGAACAGAGTCTTGGAGGTGCAGGTGGTGAAGTGGTGCAGCAGCCGGAGCTCCAGGAACCTGTCCACCTGCCGCGATGAGCCAGGCGCGACCGGGACGGCTCGCTGGGAGGTCAGCGGCGTGGCCGGCATCGGGCTGGGAGACTGCTGCGGTGAAGGGCCGATGGGGACACTGAGCGAGGCCGTGGACATGGCTAGCGAGGCCGTGGACATGGCTGGCGACGGCTCGTTGACGGCCGTGGTGAGCGCCGACGCAAAGGAGAACTCGTCGAGGACGTTGCGGCTCTCAAAGTCGCACACAACACCATGCTTTACACAGTTGCCACATCGGGGGTGGACTTCATCGCACTGCGTTTGCATGGCGGGATCAGCCCACGGTCCGTAGGCGAGCCGGGAGGTGTCGGCGGGCATGGAGCCTCATGTCGCACGCCGCACGCCGGGCCGGTCTCACTCACCTTGATCTTCCTGTTCTTGCACCTGCGACAGCCGGCGCGAGACTTCTTGTGCGAGCGACGGGGCGGCATCACGAGTACGCGTTTCGCCAACCGGCAGTCCGAGAATTGACAGCAACGAGCGTGGCTGCAGACAGGGTTCGCGGCATGGCCAGTGAGGCTGCCGACTTGTACGGAGTACGAATACGAGGGTGTAAGAAAGCCGTGGTTGAAGGGGCCTTCGCGGGGTTGGTGGCGCTGGCGTTGAGCTGCAGAGACGGGGGAAAGGCGGGAAAATTAGTCGAGCATCGTCGGGCCCTGCGTCGCCTCGACACGACGCGATGAGATTTCAGGAAACAAATGTACCGCGCAGGAAGAGAGGCAGCGTTCGAGAGGAAACGACACAGGTGTGAGGCGTGAAGATGTTCGGTGGAGGTGGAGGTTGTGTTACTCAGCACTGCCACAAGGACGGAATGCACGGTTCGGGCAGCGGGCTCCACGGTTTCTCCGAAGACGTACAGGGCAGTGGATTCCGCCCGGCGGACGGATAGCATAAACAGCATAAACAGCAGGCAGGGAGGTGAAGTTCGGCGAGCCGGAGGCGCTACGACCCCGACGAATGACGAGGGAGGTCAAACGGCCGTCTCGCAATTCGCTGCCGATACGGACGTGCTCGTGCTTCGTACTTCGTATCGGGGTCGGAACGTCGTCCGTCGGATAGGCCGCTGGCCATTCCCGAGCCGGCAGTGCCGGAGACCGGCAGTTTGGCTCAGATGCCCGGCGAGGCTCGTGATGCATGTTTCAGTTGCCACGACGCGGCGTCTGGTGAACGGCACGTGCTCGTCGTGGCCAGTTCTCGGTTCCCGCGAGGGACGGCCGCTCCCTGGAGTCGCGGTACTGTCGACCGGTGTATCGCTCGGAGGTGACTCGGCGCCGCGCCTGCGTACGAGCAGGTCGACGCCGGCTCGGCGATATATTGGCTGCTTGCTGGCCTGCCGCTCCCCGCAGAGCTGCAGCCCTGCCGGAGCAATGGGCGATGATGGTTGGGCATCTGTCGACCGACGTAGCACCAGACACTTTAACCAGTCCGCGTTCTCGCCCTTGTCACCACGCCTGCCTTCCGTCGAGGCGGAGCGGCACCTCCACGTGACCTGCGAGACGGGAATCACGGGATGAGCAGGATGACTTGGATGCGGTGACTTCCCCCGCACCCGATTTATAAGACGCTTCGTCTTCGACGCATCGTTGCCGGCCTGAGCCGCCGCTGCCCGTGCTCGAGCATGCGAATGTGCCAATTACGGTGTGTGATGGTGTAAGCGCATGCGTCGTGGTGCCCCAGTCGCCATGTGCCATTGCGCCATGGGGCCGTGGCCCGCCAGCCAGGGCGCGCGCCCTGTGGCCCCGGTGGGTTTGGATTGCTCATCAGGGAAGGCGTCCGGAAGGGTGTCGAACGGGGTGACCTAATTGATTCCTCACGGGCTGTTTGGGCTTGCGGGTGACCACGGCGGTGAGCTTTCTTTCGTCGTGGGCGGCCGCGACGGTGAAACTGCGTGCGGCGCTTCGTCCTGGCGTGGGCGTGGGCGTGGGCGTGGGCGTGCCGCGTGCCGCGTGCGACAAAGGGCGCCGGCGTCTCGCGCTGAGGCCGCTGCAGAATGACACCATTTTCATCGCCGTGACGAATGGCTCCTGTTTGACTCGCAAGTGGAGATTTTGGTATTGCATCTCCTTCAGCTTTTTTTTAAGTGGGCATCGTCGTCGTCTTGCCTGCATCGCGGGCCCGTTCAGCTTTCATATAAATTCGCACCACGTACGGAGTTCTCGTGCGTATAATATTTGTCACCCCCCACCACGCCGGCTTAAGAACCCCTCTCGTCGGACGCTGCTGGGAAACAAAATCTGCATCTCCTCCCCGCTCCGTCGCCAGCCTCTTCGCATCTCTCGACCGCCTCATCGCTTCGGCTCGTCGCTCGCAGCTTGCTCCGGTACCCCAGCGCCGCCAGACGAACCAGAGGGCGCTGATCGACTCCCGACCCCTCCTCCTCCTCTCCGACTCGGATATACGCTGATATCGCCCTGCTCCGACGACGCGCTCGCGCTTCGACCACACCCTCCACCGTCGCGAGCACCAGCAGCCGCGGCCATGTCTCCCCCCGTCACCTCCGACCCCGTGTCGACCCCGCCGCGCCCCCCGACGCCCGTCCACGGCTTCGGCACCCTCGCCGTCCACGCCGGCTCCCCCCACGACCCGTCCACCGGCGCCGTCATCGAGCCCATCTCCCTCTCCACCACCTTTGCCCAGACGGCCGTCGGCAAGCCCATCGGCGAGTTCGAGTACTCGCGCTCCGCCAACCCCAACCGCTCCAACTTCGAGGCCGCCGTCGCCGCCCTCGAGCACGCCCGCTACGCCCTGGCCTTCTCCAGCGGCAGCGCCACCACTGCCAACATCCTCCAGAGCCTCGCCGCCGGCAGCCATGTCATCTCCGTGTCTGACGTCTACGGCGGCACCCACCGCTACTTCACCCAGGTCGCCAAGGCCCACGGCGTCAAGGTCACCTTCACCCCCGAGATCGAGGTAGACATCAGCGAGCACATCAACGACCAGACGCGCCTCATCTGGATCGAGAGCCCCTCCAACCCGACCCTCCGCCTCGTCGACATCCGCGCCGTCGTCTCCGAGGCCCACAAGCACGGCATCCTCGTCGTCGTCGACAACACCTTCCTCTCCCCCTACGTCCAGAACCCCCTCGACCTGGGCGCCGACATCGTCGTCCACAGCGTCACCAAGTACATCAACGGCCACAGCGACGTCGTCATGGGCGTCGCCGCCTTCAACAGCGACGACCTCAAGGCCCGCCTCGGCTTCCTCCAGAACGCCATCGGCGCCGTCCCCTCGGCCTTTGACGCGTGGCTGGCCCACCGCGGCCTCAAGACGCTGCACCTGCGCGCCCGCGCCGCCACGGTCAACGCGACCGCCGTCGCCCACGCCCTCGAGGCCTCTCCCCACGTCATCGCCGTCAACTACCCCGGCCTCGACTCCCACCCCCACCGCCACATCGCCAAGAAGCAGCACCGCGACGGCATGGGCGGCGGCATGGTCTCCTTCCGCATCCGTGGCGGCCACGCCGCTGCCGAGCGCTTCTGCCAGGTCACCAAGATCTTCACCCTCGCCGAGAGCCTGGGCGGCGTCGAGTCCCTGGTCGAGCTGCCCAGCAGCATGACCCACGCCGGCATCCCCCGAGACCAGCGCGAGGCCGTCGGCGTCTTCGACGACCTGGTCCGCCTGAGCTGCGGTATCGAGGAGGCCGAGGACCTCAAGAACGACGTCCTCCAGGCCCTCGAGGCCGCCGTCAGCGACTCGGTCAAGAACGGCATCGTCAACGGCACCAACGGACACTGATCTTCGTTGTTCTCGTCTCTTCCCTTTGTCCTGAAAGCCATGATACTGAAACGCAACGAAAATAGAGAGTTAGAGAGAGTCTGGTTCACGTCGGGTTTGAAATGATCCTGGACGGCCTTGAGCCGAGCGGAGCCGGCCAAGAGAGCCGTGATCTTTTGGCATGCATGTTCGTTGGATATGTAATTAGGGGCCATGGTTTCTATACACGAAGCGCATTTGGAACGACGGAAAAAAACGCCCATCGGAACGTTTCTCCTATTCAAGCGAGGCAAGGGCCAGCAGGGGGGGTATACCATCTTTACCAAGCAAAGGCAAAAACGAAGCTTTCCCTCGCCGCCATAGTCATCAATCATATAGGATCCTGCTGCGGCGACGGATCCTCCATGTTAGGGGGAATATTCAACAGGTTGTCCGCGTACTCGTCGGCAATGGTGTTTCCTGTCGTCCATTCGCTGCGCCGCCTGTGCATCTCGTTCATGCCCTGGCACGCCGTGTCGGCAATGTAGTGCAGCTCATCGAGCGTGTTGGAGTTGCAGTTTGCGAAGATGCCGTCGATGCTCTTCTGCCACTGCGACGTCGGGTTCGCCACGGCCGTCTGGTAGGCATTGACGTCGTACTCTGCGATGCGTGGCGTGCGCGTCCGCGGCCGCAGCTGGGCGCCGAGGCGGTGGTCGTCCCGGGAGTCGCGCGGGAGGTACTCGATGGGCTCGCCAGAGAGGGCGTTGGGTTGGCGGATGCCGGTGACGACCTCGACGAAGCGCTGCGAGACGGTGCGGCCGAGGCTGCACGGGTCGGGGAGGTCAAACTCGGGGCTGCCGGGGACGTCTTCGCGGAGGTAGTGGTCGTAGGCGAGGAACGAGGCGCGGCATAGGCGCAGGTGAGGCAAGGCGCAGCGCAACGCCATGGCGACCCAGTGGCAGTCTTCGCCCGGCCGCTGGTTTGGCATGCCGACCCAGAGGACCTTTTGTGAGTCCTGGTTCCAGTCGCGAGACTGTTCCGTCTTGAGATATATCTCGTTCAGGTAGAGCTCCTGCAGGGAGTCGCCCAGGTCTTCCGCTATCTTTATCAAGACCTCTGGCAGGATCTCTATTCGTTTCAGTTCTAGAAAAGTGAGGTTGGTCAAGTAGACTCGTGGCGCCGGCAGCGAGCGCGCCCTCCAGTCGTCCACGGGGAGTTGCCAGAACTTGGTCTGCTTGAGCCCCCGCGGCGGACGGTCGTCGTGGTCCATGCCTATCAGGCACAGCGACTTGAGCATCTCTGCGTTCTCAATCAAATTCCACATGCAGGACCCGAACCAGTCGACGCGCGGGGGTTCGCTCTCGTGTCGGCGCAGGGTCATGACGAGGTGCTCGAGAGCCGCCAGGACGCTCATGATGTTCATAACATCGCTCGGGTTCATCCACAGGTGGCATATGGCGACATCGGTGACGTTTTCAAGCACCAACGCCTTCAGGTCAGCCGAGTCCTCCTCGGGCCGGTTCGCAAAGGCCTTCAGGGTGTTGGCCAGTATCATGGTCGCGGCGTTGACGTGTCGCCCTACCAGCTGGAAGGGGAGGTTCAGGCGCAGCCGGTCGACGTCGCGGCAGTTGAACAGCATCGTTTCTAGCGCGTCGAAGTACTCCATCTCGGTAAAGGATGTCTCGTTCAGGCAATACTTTCTCTGCATCGTCTGGCAGAACTCCGTCATCGAGGGCATCCGCGCGAATACGGTTTCGAGGAATTCTACTTCCACTGCGACACGTCAGAACTTCTGTCTCTAGCATCACCCGGATTGTTCGGGGGCAGGAAATGCGGTGGGCATACTGTCATCCCGCAGCACCATCAGGTCGATGTAGAGGCTCTTGCAGTGATAGCCGATGGTTTGCAGGGCGTCCGTCTGCGGCCGCACAAACCCGCTCAGCCTGCTGAGACGTGAAAAGTCGAGGCCAAGCGTGCAGCACGCGTACGGCTTCAGCGTACGCTCAAACACCCGGCACACGAGCCGCAGGACGAGGACATCGTTCTTGGACCCCTGAGCGACGCACTGCCGGAGGATGGCATCGATGAGCTCCCGGGGGAGTCGATCCATGGCGTCTAGCGAGGGAGCAGGTTGCCGCGGCCGCCTTCCAAGCGCATCGGGGGCGGGAGAGGGGGGATCGGGCCTTTCGGGTAAAGTGATGGACTGGATATCGAAGTCGTGCAGTTGGTGAGCCGCTATTCCAGACACTCGGGATGATGTTATCAGGATGTGGATTGGCACAGGTACGGAGTACCTAGGCTACGGCTTGGGTCCTAGCGTCAACGGCAGCAAGGGTCCTGGCCACGGCGGCGCCAGTGGGGCTTCCGTGTCGCAGGTCAGAGCCCAAGCTACCCTATATCCGTGCGTGTTTCGCAGCGTCAATTGACTTGTTGCTTCTGTCCAACTTGATTCAATTCTGTAGGTTCTGTCGTCGAAGTCAAACACTGCTCCCTGAACCAATATTCACCTGGCCATCACCTAGGCAAACCAGGATTACGGAGTACACTATGGCATGACACGGCCATCCAAGGAGAGCCAGATAGCTGGAGATGATACCAGAGATAAACCCAAACGAGAGATGGCTTCAAATCAATGAACGGTCGTCCGCCATCACTATATTATTCCCGTTTTTCGCCTTGCACGGCGCGAAGTACAGTGAAGTAGGTATGTACGTACAACAATGGTTTGTGGTGACGGAGAGAGTGGAAACGGATCCTAGTGTACAGGCTGGATTCGCCGACACATGTCGTCGTGTGATGGGATGTGGGGAGGTTCAAAGGAAGGCTTCGCGGAAGCCGATCCGCTCGGCTACCCGCAGTGCAGCAGTTTTTTCCGTTGTCCTACGAGTATGAGTTACGGAGTACATGCAGCTGGAAGTGATTCTACCCTGTATTTCAGAGTAGTTGCGGGGGAACATCTGTACTACGCTTCGGCTACGAAGGCACTCGCAGAAGCCCGTGTGAGTGGTGGCTTCGCCTTGGGCCCTCGGTGACGACGAGCGATTGCGACCGCCCCAACATGTGGCGGCAAGGCGGGTCGTGGCTGGGCCGTGGTGTTCTCGACTCCTCGACGGATCAAGGTGGCTGGGCTGGCAACCCGTCCCGTCACTGCTGAACTCGCCGTCCTGGCCGGGTTGCATCCTCCTAAGTTTGGGCGGCGGAGAACGACTGACGCTGGCTGATGATGGCTGCGCTGCTGGCGGGTTGGTTATCAATTGGTCTCTGTGATTGGCGGTGCCACTGAAGAGGAGCTCCAACAAGCACGAAGGTTCGCTGGTGAGGCTAGAAACGCTGGGTGGGCGGGACAGCTAGTGCGAGCTAGCGACGAACGACATTCAGCATCGTCCCAGACTGGCAAGACTGGCAACGGGGTGAGAGAATTCGGTATCGGGCAATTGATGGCGAGAGCGACATGTGTCGGCCTCTGCACGTCGCACAAAGCAGCTGCGGCAGTAAAAGTTTTTCCTTCCCTTTTGCTGGACGCGCCAAGGAGACGGAACTCGTACGAGACCCAAAGAAAGGGAGGGCCACAAGGTTCCGTTGGTGCCTGCCCATTGTGCCTTGTAGCATCCGTCGCTGTGGCCTGTGAGGCAAATGCAACCAACCAACGATGCGGCTGACACGGCGCCACGGGCAGCTCTTTCGTTCCTGGACTGGCGGTACCTTTTGCCTGTGGCTGCAGGTAAGGTTGGATAGTGGCCCGCTGACTGCTCGCGAGAGGACATGCGAGTAGGCATTGCGAACTGAAGGTGAAACGAGGCCATTCACAGGGCAAGGGCTGTTATTGGGAGCGGGGGGCCGACCGCCTTCTCTCTCGCTGCCTGTGTCTCAGTCGCTCGTGGTAACCAGAAAGCATGATTGCGCTCCAGGCATGAATCAAACGGGCCACACACGCGCCAATTGCTGCTGCTTGCACCGTCTGGGCCGGGCAAATGCCGCGCATGCCATTCATGCCGACCCTCCAGCGGATGGGTGCCCCAGCAACCACCGAGCGAGCCGCCGTCATCACCGATTGCTGCCGTCGCGCCGACCATCCGATGTGGCTGCGTTTGCGCCCCCTCCCGTCCTCCATGTCCAACGCAGACCGAGACGAGGCTGGCGAGGCAGGAGTACTGATGACGTTTGCGAGCAATGATCTGGTGGAGAGAGATCCCGCCACAGGTTCCGGGGTCTGGCCTGCCCTGCCCCCAATCGTCAATGCACGATGCCACAGCCAAACGAGTGGGATTCTTCTCTCGAACGCCATGGGCCGAGGACAGGGGTCTTTGGGCAACCACCTCCGCTAGCGCCGTGTCGAGACTCGTTGCGGCCCAGCCTTGCATGGGCTTGATGGGCTAGACGGTTTTGGGTTGCAGCTTCAAGGTCTGCGACAGCCACGTCGAACTCGCAGGTACGAGAAGGGCATCGTGAGGTGGTGAAAGGATGGCAGCGGGAAAAAGTCGACCAAGCAAGTGCCTATCCTGGTGCCCCCCACCAAAGTTGCCAAACTGATTGCGACCTGCCCCCATGCATGCACCACACCTGCCGTTGTCGTCTGCCAAGTCCCTTGCTGGAAACGTCCACCCAATTCGCTGCCCTGGACGTGCAATCGGAACCCTGATTGCCCTTTCCGTTCCTGCTCTGGCCCAACCACGTTTCCACCCGCCCACCCACCTGGCAACGCCTCTCTCTTCTCTCTTCTTCCGCCTCTTCTCACCACAACACAATCATCCCATCACACAACATAAGCTAGGCCACTTGCAAGCACCGCCTCTCCAACTGCCTTTCAGACTTCAGTCGCATTCTCTGCGCCTTGTCGTCTCTAGAGCACGTCTTCTTGGTCACCCGCCTCGCATCCATCAGCTTCCCACCTCGTCTGGCCCTCGGTGCCACCACAGAGCTTAGACAACCCAACTTCGTGCATTCACATACCCCCCCGCCTCAACCAAGATGCGCGTTTCCGCCGCTGTCGTCGTCTTCGCCGCCGCTGCGGTGTCGGCCCAGCAGAACTACACCAGCGAGCTGGACATGAAGATTGACCCCAACTCGGTGCCCGTCCAGACGCGAGGTACGTGCCATTGCGTGGTGTTGACGACGCCGCCTTTCCTTCGCCTTGTCGCCCCGACCTGCCCACGGTGTTCACTTTGCTAACAAATGTCTGTCATTCGCAGCCACTTGGTGCCAGGCGCAGACCAACACTTGCGGTCTGCTTTGCGGCAGCAACACTAACAAGAACAGCTGCGCCCTGGTAAGCTTCTCCATGAGTCTCGCTGCGATCGTCGAGCTTGTGCTGATCACTTCTTTGCGCTGATAGGAGGACCTCTCGTTCGCATGCACTTGCACCTCCAACAACTCGATGCCGGGTCTGCAGTTCTACACTCAGACCATGCCCTCCTTCATCTGCCAAACCCTGTTCAGCCAGTGCAACACCCAGCAGGTGGGCAGCGCCGACGGCCAGAAGGCTTGCACCGACAACATCCAGAAGCTCTGCGGCAAGAACGACCCGCCTAAGGCTCCGGTCAGCGCCGGCGGCGATGGCGACAGCTCGAGCACCGCGAGCGGCACCGCCAAGCCCACCGCTTCCAACACCGGCAGCAACGACAAGTCCGTCAGCACGACCACCTCTAAAGGCCTCGCTGCCCCTACCATGGTGCCAGGAGGCAACGGCGCAGCTGCTGTCGCGGCCATGGGTTTCCTCGCCTACCTCCTCTAGAGAATCGCGTCACGTCGCGATCCGAACTGCCGCCCACGCTGCTTCGAGCTCTGTCGGCGCAGCAATCGGGTGGCCTCGTCTTCGTTTCTCTGTACCCACTTTGTTACCAGTACACTTTTTTTTCTCTCACACTCCCTCGCACGACTGTTACCCCCCTTGATGAGCAATAGGACGACGAAATGACGAGGGGATTACGAGATGTGGTTTGACGAGTCGTGGGAGCGAGTGACGTTGTCTGTACGGTGCTAGTGTTCTGGCATTGTTTGCGTGACCCCAGGTAATGGCGAGAGGAGTAGAGGGGCCATTGGAAGCTGCATCGACCTCCTGGGAGGACGTTGTATGCTGCGTAATTCCCCATTTCATCATAGCAAGAGGCGAAAGGAGTAGTAGGAAAGATACCTTTTAAGACAATAGAACGACTGGTAGTCGTCGACTGTTGGCCCTCTTGCCAGTGTATGGTGTGACATAATGCCATTGTGATATCAGTCGTGCTGATGCCAAAACGGCCAGCCAAGGGGTCAAAGGTTCGGTGCCTCGGCACCTAGCTGGTATGTGTTCTAGTGTAGGGCGAAGAACTGTGATATTGAGAGCTTTCCCATGTCGACTCGGGCATGACTTGGTGAGCCTGGCCGAACCGGACACCTCTGCGGGAACAGTGACTGAGTACCAAGATGACGCGGATGAGAGGATGTCTGAGTTGACGACTGTTACTTGATAACCTCTTCGGGCTAGTTGGTCTTGTCCTTTGCTTTGTCTCCTTCAAACCGACGGCGTTACTCAACACCGGAGCTAGTCAAAAGAACAGAGGCTGTCTCCATGGACGCAGGGCTCGAAGGTGACGGGAGACATGGTGAGTGGCTCGATCGAGTCCCTTTCTGCACATGATTGTCCGTCTAAAAGAGTAGTAGCGGAGGGTGTTTCTCGCACCCAGTCCACTTGGGTGGCTCATGCGATGACTTGGCTTCATCTTTACGGAGCCGCGGTGGAACTACAGCTGGGACGGCTGCGGTTGAAGACAGCAAGGGATGGCATCGGGGTAGTTCTAGGAAGCATGCTTTGCGACTGCTTCCACCATGGCTCACGTATGGTCATTGCCCCCAGCCGCCGGAGGGAGAATCCGACAAGACTGATATATTCCTGCCAGCTAGAATGCGCCAGGCAGGCCCATCCTCCAGCGTCGTGCTTCGGTGTGACGTGTGGCCGTCGCGAACACGTAGCCGGGTACGGGGCATCACTTGTCCAACCCCCGTCCCACGCCGGGCATTTTTCGCAAGACTCCGCCGGGGCAAACTGGTGCGAGCGCGCACGGCCGTCGGAGCGTCGGCCCGGAGGGTGATACAGGCGGAGCGCCGGAGTTGCGTGCCGGGACGGGCGGGCCGGGACGGGGAGGCGAGGACGTAGGCGGCGGGCGGCAGTCAGGGGAACTGGGTAAAGCTCCTGGAACGACTTGTTGCTTACGGCTTGGCCGAGGGGGCTGTTTGTGCGTCTGCTCTTGGGGTTGGGAGGCAGTTCTGGTTGAGTGTCTGCCTCGGGGTACGGCAGCGGCCACGGCGTTGCTGTACTCTCCCGGCATCAAGGCATATGGACGCCTGGGAAACAGTCAAGAGCCACAGGGTGAGGTGATACGACTGGAACGAAACGGTGCTTCGTACTTGGCGTGCTGGCATTGATACATGGAGCCTGGTGCTGCACCTGTTGTGCTCCCCATCAACGACCTGGCGTATGAGGTGAGCACTCCTTCATCTCCAGGGGACATCCTCCGACAAGTTCATCGTGGATCATCGCATCACCACTCAATCACCGCCTAGCAGCAAGCTGCCGAGCCCTGCAGACCTCCCGCGGCCCTCGCTCTCACATCACCACCCTGGCCCCGTCATCATCATCACCACGTACTGATCCGCATACTTTCACCGGCCGCACGTCTGCGCCCGCTGCCAGCGCGATCTCACCTACCTTGCCTGCGCGATCTCACCCCCCTTGCCTTCGCTACAGCCTCACCTGGAGTTTGTGGTTGTTGTGGTTGGGCCGCGAGGAGTACCACCGGGGCGGGTTGGGCTCAGCACTACTCCCCTAGTAAGATCGCTCGACGCCTTCTGCCATGTTCTACTCGCCCGGCGACTTTGCGGCTCGTCCAACCGCGGCGCCCGGAGTGTTGGTTACCGAGTATCAAGACCGAGGCTTGCATGGGCTACTGTCTGTTGGTGCCTCCTCGAGAAATGGACGTGGCATACGCATGCGGCGCCGTTGGGTGAAATGGGAGGCTGGTGGTGGTGGTTGGTAGTTGTTATGGCGCAGACAGCCCAACCATATCGGCGACATTGCTCGTTATGTGTACTGCCCCGAGAATCGACCTTGGCAACTTGGGAATAGTGCCATTGCGATCCGTCATGTCGCGGACGCATAGCCTTGGTACGACTTTTGGAAAACCGGTTTTCGGCACAATCAACACCGCCAAACACGCTGCCACGGGCGTCAGCCGAATGGCGTCTTGCGTCTAGCTCGAGCAGGGCACACAAGGGGGCCAAGACGACGAACTCGTACGGACCATGCCCGGGGATGCAAAACCAGGAGCCAAGGTACGTTATGATATTCGGGCCTCATGACATGCCCCTCGCCGCCATGACGTGAACCACCCCTGTGAAGCGAGTGTCGCGCGCATTCCGATTGCCGTCCCTGTGCGTCATGAGCCGGCAGTCTTGCTGATACCATGCCTGCTCGAGAAGTCCGTGAGTTGCACTGCGTCGTATTGGGGTGGGAAGCCCCGGATATTGCCTGCAGCAGGCCAAGATGATGGCCCACGTGCTTTGTGGTATTCGATGGCAACAGATTTCGCTTCTCAACAGGGTTGCACTTTTGCCCGAGCCGAGCCATGTCACACTGCAAGCGCGGTCCTCGTCCAACAAATTTCACGATGGACTCGCGCGTGGAGCCGTGGGAGCTCAGGACCCTCCTCTGCATCGACGTCGCATCGGCACGCATGGGCTCAAAGCCCCATGCGGAACAATCTGAAGTGGCCCCATCGGACGCTCGGAGGTCGGGAAGATGATGCCTAATTTTTTGCTTTGTCGGCCGCTGCAGGCGTCGCGAACGAGGAGCGCTTGCGCTCCGTTGATGGCCATCCTCTGGACGCACTGGCCGTGAACTGGCCCCCCTTGCGTCATATGCAAGCGTTGACCATCTGGCGTGCAGGGACCGGACGACGTGGCCGGGCTGTGAGAGGCTGGTGGACAGACCAGCCTCCCAGTCATGGCGACGACAATTGGTCGTGCAGCGCTGTTCTTCTGCTGGGCTTCTGGACCGCCCCCTCTGATGGCCGCACCCCTGTCCAACATGCAGGCTTGGCAGACCACCTGTTCGTCTGGCTCGTCCTCGCCTCGACGACCTTGACTGTCCGTCCATGCACAAGAGCGAGTTGGCCCGTCGGCACGATTCGTTCGGAAAGTCTTGGAACATCGAGCGGCGGGCTGGGCCGGTAAGGTGATTGTAAATCAGACGGGTCACGACAAGGTGTAAGCGCGTTAGCAGCTGTCTGGAACTCTGGATGGCCTTGCATGAAGGCGCACCCACTTACCCGCGTCCACCACCCCTGGATCGACAGCCGTCAAAGAACCGTGCCTCAGTGGGAGGGGGAGATCTGCGAGTCGTCGAGGACGCAGCAGCAGCTCCCCGAGACAGACACTTGACCGTCGAGCTATAATTCCATCTCGTCGCAGATCCCCGTACCAAGATTGGCATACTCCATGCCGCCATCGTCTCAATCGCGTTTCGTCAATCAAGCTGATGAACATCCCCGCAGGCGTGCGGATAGCAGCCGCCGCCAGAATCGATAGCCAACGGTGGTATGGGTCTGGTTTGGTTGTCGATTGCGCCCGACGACCTCCACGGCCCGCTGCGGTGACGGCCGAAGCGTCCGAGGTGCGCGTCACGGTGCCATGACTCTCCCGCCTGCGGGTGTGGGCTTGCCGTGTCGTCTTCGTCAAGACTGCAAAAGGTGACGAGCACACCAACCTTGTCCGTGTTGCGGATATCTTGTCCACGCGCCGTCCGTCTCAGAGGGCGTCGTCACCTGTAATCACTAGATCAGGAGCCCCGCGCATGTTTAGGTTTGTGATAAGAGGTCGCTCGCAACGAGAAGCATCGTCTTGTCTCAGCTGGTCAAGACGCACCTGCCAAGACGCACGCAGGTGTGTTTCCTGGAGCCGAGGGCAAATCTAACCTGTCCCATACTTTCCCGCTGCCCGATTCATCACCGTCTTCGTTGGTTGGACGAACTAATTGTGGTAGTGCGAGGACAGAGTTCGGAGCCTGATCAGCTGGATCTTTGCTCAACGCAGCGTCAATATATCGCCTTTGGACGAGCCACCGAATGAGGGCTCGTATGGACTCCTGCTATTCGCAAGTAGAACTTCAACAGGTCGTGGCCGTACTCGTAGACGGCAACGGTGCCAAGCCTTCGTGGACGAAATGAACCGGTGGCAGCCAATCGCGTCCCCTGATCCGCAGCACCGTGAGCTGAATACATGGCTCAATGGTCAATGGCACAGAGTTTGGCCGAGATGGTGTACTCGTAATCGGATTGTTGGTGGTGGGAACGTCTCCAGCGTTGCCAAGTACCGACGGCCTTTTATGGTTGGGTGTAAGTGGTGTGCCTCGGCGGCCCGGCAAGCCAAATTCGGACAACTCACGATACGCGGATGGCATCAAATGAGGCTCTGTCGCCCTGGCCCGATATCAGACCAAAGAGATGCGGGAATCAGGACACAAATGCGCGCGCACGTTGACAAGAAGGCCTGTTCCTGGTTCCTTGCAGTGGTAGCACTCGTAGATGGGCGCCACGGGCTCCACGATGTCGAGCATCCATCGTGAACCGGAGGCGAAAGGCGGTGAAAACGTGCGCACGAATGGCGTCTGCAGTCTGGGGTCGTCGCGCTCCACACCATCTTGGGCATGGAGACGAGACAGCAAAGGCCCAGTTCTTTGCACCTCCACCACCACCACCATCACCGCCACCATCACCACCACCGCCGCGCCAGGCACAAAAAGGCTGGGCCATGTGGTCATGAGGGCAGTGTCTTGGTGATGGTGTCGAGCTTGTGGGGACCGGCCGTCCACCCTGGGGGTCCCTGTCGACGGAGCGTGCGGAGCTCGACGGCCTGACCCGTCGTCGCTTGTTTCCTTGGCCGCGGTCCGTATAGGCCCCACACGGCGAAGCCATCTCAAAGGGTCGTAGCTGGTTCGCCATGAGGGCGTTTAACGAGATCGGAGCATCTGCCGACTCGCGGCGCGGGCATCTTTGACAGGCTCAGGCCACGGCGTCGTATGAGCCAAGGGCGGCCGTCGATGAGACAAGAGAAAGAATCGAATGCCCCTCCGCAGCCTCTTCCGGTGCGGGAGGAAGCCTCCGCGACGTGCACAATCCGTTGGAGTGCCAGAATCACAGCCCACGACGGGTGGCTGGCAACCGTGTCCGAGCGCAGGCGGCGCCTCTGGCTGCAGCGCACGCACGGCTTTGCCCATGCCGCTCATCTCATGGCAGCGCCTCGCGGTCTGCATTACCGCAAGCCCAAGATGCAAGATGCTGGCGGCTGGTGGTGTCCGGTCCGGGTGTGGTGTAGCGGTGATCCCCCTCACGCAGCGGAGACCCGACCCTTGAAGGGAAAGGCTAGCGGGCGGCTACAGGACTGGACAGAGGCGCCAAGCACTGCCGGTAGCGACGCCGTCGCCGCCGACGATGGGCGTCTGGTGGTGAGCTCGTCGAGTACTCGTCGTATCCGTAGCCCGTGGAATGATGTATCCGGTGTAGCGGTGACGTGGTTAGTTCCCGTGGACAGGAACAGGAACAGTGTCTCAACGGTCCGCTGACCGCCCACCTGGATTCGACGGACTCTGTCGTACCTTGCCTTGCGCGCTTCGTACAGAGGCATCTTGCTCCAGGCAGAGGAATGTGACGGGGGTCCCGTCCCCGAGTCCTGAGACAGTCGACCAGGAACAGACACAGTGGACAGGGGCAGGAGCAGAGTACCGCACTGGCGCCTGCCGAGCGAGTGCCAACAGTGATGTCCGAGTACGGACTACCCGTGTACTTTGTATCTGTGTACTGATCTTCTCCTCACCAACCCACCCCAGACAAACACTCTACGAGTTCTCCGTACTGGGCGTCGACGGCGCTCTGGCCTCGAGTATACGATAAGCAGCTGCATCGGACGCCAGGCATCGGACGCCAGGAATCTGTCGGGGCCTCGACGGGCAGCGGACGGTCCCTGCGCCCGCAAAGATGGCACAGCGGCTATCCATCGTACCAACTACCGTACCAGCACCAACACGTTCAGCCGCCCTCGATGCGTCTCTGTCGTGCAACCACCCAACAGCGACTCCGATCCCCTTGCAGGATTGCAGGACGCACCTTTCCCCCATTCAGCGTCGGCGGTCCCCTCCCCATCTCAATCAGGAAACAGTCACGGCCGGCTTCCTTTTTGCCATGTTCTGTTTCTGCCGGGCTGCTCACGAGAGCCGGAACGGACGGGCCCCCGCCACCCCGTTTTTTATGTTTCTTCGACGCTCCCGCTCCGGTGGATGCAGTCGCCTTCCTTATTCTCGTCCGGTGCGCACGGGGTGGTTTGCTTGTTGCTTTTGGTGGCGGCAGGAGACCAGATGCGCCATGCGCTCCGACGCGGGGGACATTGCCGGGGTCGACGCAAGGGCCAGCGGGTGAGCAGCGCAGCGGCCGACCAGCACAGGCGGGGAGACGGATGCGGCGATCTGCGTTCTTGCACCGCCTGCGAGCAAACATGATAGTCGTCGAGGGTGTGTCCGTGTGCTTCCGCAACGCGCGTACTTGGTAGGGACTGTCAGGAAGCACGTCACTCCAGCCGGCCCATGGACCCTCCTCGACAGCCAACTCTCTCGAATAGCCTCGAGGCAACAAGTCCATGGCAGCTGAGGGGGTGTCTGGATGCACCCTGCTCCGCACGAGTCTTCATGCAGAAGCATGGCTAAGAATAACCAGGAACAGGAAGCCAGAGGAGGAACAGCTAGAGCCCGGCCCCCGCCGCCAATGCTTGCTTGTGTGGTCTTGGCCCGGCCCGGTTCGTTCCTGGTTCCTGGCGGCGTCGGCTTCAGACCGCGTCTCATGCTGTTAACGAGAGCAGGTCTCAGGCGGGCGTGTGTGTGGGCTGGGATATGTGTGTGTGTGTGTGTGTGTGTGTG
>JALHBX010000222.1:0-12793 GCA_024340025.1 Tolypocladium tundrense | reverse complement strand
GCGTGTGGACGCCGGAGCTCGCGCCGGTGCCGGTGCCGGTGCCGGGGCCGGCGCCCGTCCCCGGCACCGCCGCCGTCGGCGCGCTCGGGTGCGAGATGTCGTTCTGGCCCGTGATGACGGCGCCGTCCCGCAGCCCGGCGGCGATGTGGTGCGCAAAGTTGGTGTTGAGCGCGGGCAGCACGGCGACGCGGTCCGGCACGGCGCAGACGGAGCTCAGCAGGTAGATGGCGGCCTCGAAGCTGCCCGTGAACAGGCGCGCGCCGGTGAGGAACAGGTTGCCGATGCTGGCGCGCGAGAAGTCGAAGCGGCTGCTCGGGCGCATGCGCTTGACCACCTCGAGGTTGAAGCTGTTGAGGTGCGAGCGGATGAGCTCGCGCTTGGGCGACGAGATGCCGCGCCACAGCGGGTGCGTGGCCTCGAGCATCTCGAACCACTCGGCGCGCGCCTCGGCGTGCGCCCGCGGCAGCCGGTGGTTGAAGAGGTGCTTGATGGCGACCGTCTCGCCGCCGCCGTCGCCGTCGCCGTCGGGGATGAGGCGCACGAGGCGCGAGCGGACGTCGCCGATGCCTGGGAGACGGGGTCAGCGTCGACATCCGGCGCGGGACGGGGCGCCTCGGGACGCGCTACCTGGGCCCCCGAAGACGCGGATGATCTCGCTCGTGCTGCCGCCGTTGTCCGAGATGGGCATCACGTAGCTGAGCGACGCGCCGTTGGCCGCGCGCACGCGCTCGAAGACGTCGACGAGGCTGTTGGCCGCGCTGCCCCCCGAGAAGACGACGATGCCGTCGCGCGCGCCGCTGGGGCTCACGGGCCGCGGCGACGCGGCGCCGGCCGGGAGCTGCAGGGCGCCGTGCGGTGCGGGATTGTGAGCCATGGGACGGGCGTTGCTGGAGGATGGAAGATGAGTTGTGTTGACGTGTGAGTCGTGTTGACGTGTGAGTCGTGTTGACGTGTGAGTTGAGCTGACGTGTGCTTGCTAGTGAAGCTTTATCGGCGGTGGCGTATGAAAAGGCCACCTACCGCGTCGTGCCGCTGATCGGATCCGTCGAGCCACTTGGCTTCATGTCGACGGCGCCTTTCATCTCGTTGACTGTATGGTGTACCGTACGTGGCCTCTGTTGATTTAAAATTGATGCCACGGAGCAAGTCTATTAATAATCCTGCAGGGCCCGGTGCTGACACGGAGATTCTGCCGGCCCCGGCCCGGCCCACCGGACGGCATCGGCAGATTGATAGCGGCACAGGATATCTCCGAGAGCCACAACTTTGATGAGGCCGTGGATTGCGCGTGCCTACGAAACCCCTCGACCCTTTTTCTTCTGTATCTCAGCGTCCAGGGGCAAGGTGCCACATTCGCCGCTTGCGTCCTTCGACAGTAGTAGGTTTCCGGCTCAAGAGCATCGCCATTTATCCTGCCGGACCCACGTTGACGTCAGGTACGAAGCCTATTCCCGGTCAAGACGGAGAATGGAGCTCACCTTACAAATCAACCTTGATTTATAAAGACACCAGGAAGGATGGACAGCACATTCCCCGAGCCATTCTTGGCCTTCACCCTGCTTTGTATTTAACCATCCAGCTCCGCATCTCCATCGCTCAACCGATGCCCTAGACAAACACCGACAACTGAAGATCCCGTCCTCCTCAGCCATGGCGCAGGATATCCCCAAGACCACCAAGCAGTGGAACGTCACCGCCCTAGACGGCAAGGACGGCTTCAACGCCCTCAAGCTCTCCGAAAAGGCCGTGCCTGAGCTCGGCGACAGCCAGGTTCTCGTGAAGCGTGCGTCCAGTTGACCTGTCATCTTTGGTTCAAAACTAACCGCGAGCAGTCCACGCAGCATCCCTCAACGTGAGCCAGGCTCTGCCGCTGGTTTTCCGACACTGCTAACCGACCCAGTACCGCGACCTCATCATCCCCCTCGGCAAATACCCCTTCCTCACCACCCCCGATGTCGTCCCCGGCTCCGACGGCGCCGGCACGGTCGTCGCCATCGGGAAGCACGTCACGCGGTTCAAGCCCGGCGACAAGGTCGTCACGCTGTTCAACCAGGAACACATCGGGGGCCCCCTCAGCGCCGCGGGAACCCGCTCCGGCCTCGGCGGCGCCATCGACGGCACGCTCCGCTCCGTCGGCGCCTTCAACGAGCAGGGCCTCGTGCGCATGCCCGCGAACCTGACCCCCGTGGAGGCGGCGACGCTCTCGTGCGCCGGGCTCACGGCGTGGAACGCGCTCCACGGCCTGGCCGATCACCAGGTCACCGCCGGCCAATGGGTCCTCACCCAGGGCACCGGCGGCGTGAGCATCTTCGCGCTGCAGTTCGCCAAGGCCGCCGGCGCTCGGGTCATCGCGACGACGGGCTCCAATGAAAAGGCCAAGGTCCTCAAGGAGCTCGGCGCGGACCACGTCATCAACTACAAGGAGACGCTCGACTGGGGCGCCGTCGCCAAGGAGCTCACCGGCGGCGTCGGCGTGGACCACGTCGTCGAGGTCGCGGGGCCCAAGTCCATGGCGCAGAGCCTCGCGGCCATCAAGATCGGCGGCGTCATCTCCATCATCGGCTTCGTCGGCGGCGCCACCAAGGACCAGCCGGGCTTCCTCGACTGCCTGATGAACCTGTGCACGGCGCGCGGCATCCTGGTCGGCAGCCGGGCGCAGATGGAGGACATGTGCGCCGCCGTCGAGGCGAACCCCGAGAGACTGCGGCCCGTCGTGGACAAGAGGGTCTTTGGGCTGGAGGAGCTCAAGGAGGCGTACGAGTACCAGTGGTCGGGGAAGCACTTTGGCAAGGTGTGTGTCCGGATTGACTAGCTATGGACCTTGCAAGGCGGTTGGGGTCGGAGTCGGGCGAGGTCGTGGCTGGGAGATGCTTTGACAGGAGAGCCACATGCGAGACAGGCAGCGATGAAGTCCTACGTTACACAGATGAAGTAGCAAATACTTGAACATGGGCCAATACAAACCTCGTAATATGTTGCATTTCATTGCTCGTGGATCGCTGGAAGTCTATTTGGTGTGTATCACGGAAGAAGACAAAGCCTCGGGGAGCTTATATCGTTGCATTCCCAGTTTCCAACCTGCCCTCAAAGACCGAGTCACTCATTGCCGGCATGTCAGCCCCCAGGCACAACGCGGCCAATGAATTATATCAACAAAGGCGTCCCGGGCTCGGAAACAGCGGCGCCGAGATGCGACCCTGAGTGGCAGTCCAAGCGCGAGATCCAGATTGGCCCGCGGGCCACCATTACAACTTGACAGCAGCGTAGCTTCGGGAGATTGTTCGTTCAGGTCTCCCCCGTGCTGTTGTAGTCAAGTTCAATATCCTAGTTCGCTTCCCCTTTCTCTACGCATCCTGAGGGCGTATTTGGATTGCACGCTTGAGTTGTCGATTCGAAATAAAGCAAGGACGGGGCTTCCTTCCTACATAACTCAATAACCGTGAGATGCTTAATACTTCAGGAATACGGCAGATGCGATGCCTGAGCTTTCTGTTCAGCGTCTCCAATCTCCACAAGAATATCTGAGCTGGCCCGAGTCGTCGGCCTTGGGGAACACGCTCGTCACACCATATCAATCTCGCTCGAAATCAGGCCGGCACAATCGCAGAGAGCGCCCTGACCTCAAAGTACACCAGTACTCCACAAAGTTCACCTGAAGGCCCGCATCGAGGTTGTAGACCATCCCACTCCATAATGGCCCAACCACCTCGGAGGCTGTGCCCTGCTGGACGTGAAAGTATGACGCATGTGACACCTTTGTCCTGCGGTGAACCACGTGCCTACGCGAAGCGGCTTCAGGCAACAGAACGTTGTACAACAGGACAGCCGTGATATACGGGAGCAGTGTCAAATCAATATGAGCGTGATAGTCGCACCAAATGTCGAGATCGAAATGATTGGCGTGTATTAGTGTACTACTACAACTCTATGCCTAAAAGCTATCCACCTCCATTACCCATTACTCGAATCAAGCAGGTAGTGCTACAGTAAAGAACGAATCCCCGTCGACCGCTGCGTCTCAATCGTGCTGTCCACTCGTCGTGCAACTCAATAAGCGCACTCCATGGACCACGCCTTCAGCCCGTCGGCCTCGTCGTAGCACTGGCCCTGCAGAACCGTGTGGCCGCCAGTCTTGCACTCGTCATCGGTGAAGACATGCACTGTCCTCAAAGTCAGTAACGTGGCTACCGCACAGGAGAGAAGTACGGCTGGGCGAATCTCACGTTTGCAGCCGTGGTTAATGTCCATCACAGTCACCGACTCGACGTGATCGCGGAGGCTCGTGCACGGGTTGTCCTGGATGTCGTCGTCGATGACGGTCCACACGCCGAGGTTCTTCGCATAGCAGCCCGTTTCGCCGTAGATGCGGAAGTCGGCGACGTGCTTGTTGCGAGCGAGGACGGCGGCACTGGCACTGGCGGCCAGGATGGCGGCTGCGAGGATGGATGAGAAGAGCATTTTGGCGAGTGCTGAGTGTACTGCAGAAGTGGAAGTATTGACGTGGGTGTGACCCGGTAGATGTGTTTGTTGTACAGAGGAGGTTTGTAGGATTGAGTTGATAGTGATGGTCCCTCGAGTCGAGCGCTGGAGCCGCCTTATATACATCGAGCCGTACAGCTTGCGGCGCATCGACTCGTAATGGCCGTCCAAAGCAACAGAGGGAGTCTGAGTTATCAGAATCCGATACGAAGTCGTCGGTATACGAAGTGGCACTCCCGGTGGACCCTGCCAAAGGCATCTGCAGTGTCGCCTCCGCGATACGAAGGACGTACCGAACATCCGCCTGCGATCTTGGTCACCTGCCCAGTGTGTCAATTGTGGCCAAGTTCTGAGCGATGCGGGACACGCATATGACGTTGCTTGCGAGTGGGAAAGCAAAGTAGCCAATGAGGTTGGTCAGTTGCCGGTTGCTGCGAGCATGGGCATGCGACTCTGCTCGTGAAGCTGCATCTAAATATGCCCAGCTCACCGCAGTCCTCACCGACTCGAGAGGAGCAGATACCCGTGGTACGCGCAGCTCTGATGACGCGAGCGTCCGTCGAGTCGCTCGGGGGCGCCGCTGCCGCCCAAGTCCAGCAAGTGAGCTCGCATCGTTGTGCGACCGTCGTTGTCCCGGCAGAAGAGTGTGCGACGAGGTGCAAAGCTTACTCGCTGTGCACCCACACCCCCAAATGCCCAATACGAATGGGCATGTGAGCTCTCGTGTGTTGCCGCATTAGGAAGTGGCCCGGGGATTTGATGCGAGGCGCTGCGAGTGCCGAGACATTGTATGCAGGAATCAGAGGGACGGCTCAGCCGCAGTCTATGTGACGGTCTTGCAATGGTGCGAAAGACGCTCCGTCATCGGCATCGGCAATGGGTATGCTGTGTACCCTGATCGTCAACCTCTACATGTGATTGTCAACTGCAAGCGGTAATGTTGAGTGTGAGAGAAAACACTGCATCTTCAAAGAAATAGGTGTTTAAATAGCAGTCAGGTAGCGACCACAGTGCCCACGAACTCCATCATCTCTGCCACAACAGCGTCACCTTCAGAACCGTAGATTGTAGCAAGGCTAGAAACTATGTAGACCATGCTCGAGAGTTCGCGCGCTGAGGGCGGCTATAGCCGCAGTAACTGGCCGGCGTCGGCCCTCTCGCCCGCAGAGCCCGGCGGTACGCACAATGACGTGTCCCATTTGTTCTCCGCCCAACTGATAACCTCAACACGAGCACTCACGATCCCGGCTGCCAATGCTTCATCTGCGCTCTAACCGACGACGCCGCCTTGGACTTCGAGTCCGCGAGGAGTACCGCCGAACCAGCCGGATGATGTAACCGACCACGAGGGCTTTGTGGATGCGTGGGGGAGCAACACCATCTACAACGGGTCCGTTGATGTGATCGCTCAATCAGGAACGCCGGTTACACCTTGCCGCAGGATACCATACTCTGGGAGGGCATGATCCGGCGCCGGACGTCAGGGTACACATGGGGGACATAACAATCCAGGACAACTGTGAGCTGCTCGGCTTCCACAGCATGGCTTCCACAGCATGAGCAGTTCTTGGGCTTCATCTACCGCCCCGACGTCGAGCTGCACTCCGAGAGCTGTGGGTAGATCGCCTCGCAGACCTGCCGTTTGGGCGCCTGCTCCCTCGTACATGGGCGACGGCCGCACATTACCGCGCGCATCCTGCTGACGCGGGGCGAGCCGGGCGCTGGCACTGGGATTCTCGTGATTTCGATAAGGCCGTTTGGGCCTACGAAGACCACATGGCATGCTTTGCGCTGTGTATCGGGATCATCTGCCTGCGCACGGAGCTGCCGCAGTTGCGAGGCGTCCTAATCCCAAATGTTGAGCCAGGGCGGCGAAGCTGACGCGGATACTACGGCGGCTTAATTAGGGTTACCAGGGTTGCGAGTGAGATATTTGGACGGGATATAGACTGCACTGCCTTGCATTTGTTTCTCAACCTGATTGCCGACGTTATGTCTAGCATGAAGACACTCGCTGCCAGCGCTTCATATTGACCACTGTGTCGTTCGCAATGGACTGCCGCAGCGAGATGCGACAGAGGCAAGCCAAGAGAAAGTGGCCCAACGTAGATATGTCGCCATTAAATGCTACCAGACCCCTGTCTTTGCCTGTTTGCGTCTTTCTCTGCTTCCCATATCTCTCTACCAGACGTGGACCAGGTTTAGCGCCGGCCACTCCCGGTCGTCCCACATCACGCCGCCCCAATCAGCGATGCGCGATCCAACGCCTGCGTCCGTTTTGGGCAATTCAATCTGGGAGGAGTGGCTGGAGCACTGCATCGCGAGTCGCAAGCTGAACTGCATCGCATTCGGGTGATTATTGGCACGGTTGTTCACTTCGTACGAATACAATTTACGAGAAAAAGGGTGCAGTGGCCAGTTTGTCGTGTACGGCCGCTACAGCGCGCCAATTGGCAGCAGTGCCGCCAGCAGCCCGTTGCTGCGCAACACCCGCTGAACAGGACTCGAACAGCACGCTGCCTGGACAAGCTGCTTCCAGCTCACTCCATACCCTTATAGGGCCCAATACCACTCCCTCCTCCAACACAGCATCTGTCCATCTGAGGTCAAGGGCCGAGTTGGCCCAGGTGGATAGGTGCTGGGTGCTCGCCACACCCCATCGCTCCCTTCACCCCTTGCCCAAGGTTGCCGGTTCGACTCCGGTCTATATCCTTATCCAAAATATCTTTATGGTCTTTGGGCTTGGGGGGTCGTGAGTCGGGTTAATACACACGGTGGTAACGAGGTCTAGGGCCTCCCCGGGATGTACACCTGGGTCCTGAGAGGTGGGATGGCGATTTCTTTTTTGCCTTTTGGGTGGTTTTTGAGACCGCGATAGAGCTGTTTGTTTTGTAGCCTGCGTGGGTGTGGGGCACTTGCGATTGTGTTTTTGGCGTTTGCTTGTCGCGACCTGGGCAATGAAGCAGCCGGTCGTCTGCACAGCACTCTGTCCTCGCGCCCTGTTGTTTAAACCACTGTTATTTCCTCATCCCTTGAAGTCCTGCCTTTTCCAACTCCATCATTGCTGTTGCAATGGCTGTTTGCATCACAGAGAAGGAGATGAGCGGGAGTTGTGCTGTAGCTGCGCTCACGAGACGTAAGTAAGGCACAGACTTTGCAAAGATTTTACTGTTTATTTTAGACTTCTTGATGCTTCTCCATCAATCTCCAATTTGATCCTCTAAATTTCCGACCAATGCTCGAGCTGGAATTGCAACAAGGCCAGTCGAACGGCAGTTTGACTGCGATGATATGCAGCATCCCAGCCAACCTCGAGACACGACCATCTCCCAGACCGCCCATTTCCTCCTCCTCAAGAGATGACGAAGCAGCCTGTACAATATGCTCCACACACGTACGATGGTTGAGGTACCTTCTTCAGTCGCTCACAAAATGTGTTCATAGCCGCTTTGGTGCGAGCTGTATCTGCACCGGCACCAGCAGCGCAGCGATATGAGAAGCCGTATATGGCCCCCATGGTCTAGCGGTCAGCTCTCCTTATGTTATTCGGCAGCGAGGAGTCCCGTGGAAGAAGCTGGGCTTGCTGCCGACACCGCACCATTCGGGGGTACATTAGGCGACATCGATCGTGTCGCTTTGTCCCAGTGCCAGCCAGTCCACTGTGTATATGGGACTAGATTCAATGGTCTACGAGGACACTGTCCGGCTGCATGTCCTGGAGCCTTGTGCCTCTGCATGGCCTGTCCCTTCACGCCTGCTAGTCGGCATCAGCAGCGGAGCTGTATGAAGCCGTCGGAGATGTCGAGGCGTTTCTTGAGGAAGATATCCTTGGTTCCCGATGTAGCGGACAGCCCCCTGCAAAATGAGATGTGCGCCAGTACGACCGCGCACATCTTGGCGCAGGGTTGGTTGGGTGTGATCCGTGTCAACATCGCGCTCATGATAAGGTCGGAGCGCTGTCGCCGGAACACTGTGCCTCGGTGCTCCTGAGGTCCATGGCGTGCATACATTCTCATCTGCTGGGGCATGTGCTCAGCACGCGACTGTCTTGCTGCTTGATCTTGGTGACGGCAGAACAAAGACTCGATCATGAGGTTCCCGATCGGCCTAGGTCGTCGTGCTTTGCGCCACAGGTGCAGTCAGATACTGTCGGGCGCCAAGCCCCCATGGCAGTGGCATTCCGTACGATGCATATGCATGGTAGGGGTAGTCGGCGGGATAGGGCCTGCGAAGCTCCCGTTCCGGTGGTTGTGAGTTATGCTGCTGATCTGCACCCAAACATATCTGTATTTCGCAGAAGAGTTTTTAGAAATCTTCATGCTCTTGCAAGGTCGCCCTTGACGGGGCGCGAACACGCAGGCACATACTGTGTTGGTGTGTCGGCTCATATGCCCCGAGACGCCACAACAGCCGTAGTTGGAGTCGGAGTACTGCCATGGATTGAAAGAGGTCTGTGCCAGGGCAGTTCGACATCCTTGTCTCCTCCAGCTCTGCAGCAGAAGCTATAGCCGTGGCAGGATTTTCGTTCAGCTCTCAGCCAACAATAAAGATGTTGTAGAGTTGTATATAACTGTACAGGATACGATCGACAGCCCACCACTGCCGTCATGGTGTAGACTCGCCGCGTGGATCGTCCAATCGAGACAAGGCCAAGGCGTGCCTTGAGCTCGGTGGAGTGTTGAACGATGAAGCAGGCCGAGAAGAAACAGCGTACGGTACCCAGCCCACGCTGCTGTGAAGGCGTAGCGGTGGGAAGTTTCACGGGCCGCAGGAACGGGGTATCGCTGGGACCACACCTGACGCTGCGTTGACGGGTCTCCAACATGCGTGGGCGTGGAGCGTAGCTGTTGTTGAGCGTCTTTTGCGACTCTTCTGCGGCAGGGAGCCGCCGTCCCACTCCTTCAACTCGCCAAGATTGGCCCTCGCTGGGCGTCACAACGGCCACCAGGCTGAGGACCACCCCAGCGGCCACCGCCACGGTCGCAACGAGGCATTATTCTGACCGTTATGTCGATGTTGATTGCCAAATGGGTCGCTCCAAGGTGAACCGCGCTCGTCCGGGTGCTCTCAATGTACGTCGGCGAGAGTATCGGTCTTGGTCCTTGCCGTAGACGCGCGCCACAGAATTCGAGGCGGAGGCAGACCGGGAGAGCCTCTCTCCTCGACCTCGGGTTCTGTAAGATTTCCGAGGTGCGCAATAGTATGGGGTCCAGGATTGGTATCGGTGCTGCTGGCGTCTGCAAGGTCGATTTGGTTGGCGCATCTGTGGCCTTGTGGCGCCTCGCCCTTTGTCTCTAGCTGCAGACTGTTCGCGGGGTCTCTTCAACTGCCTGTCCGGAATCGATATCTCACTTCATATCTGCAAGCCCGGCCCGGAGGCGATTCGATGCCTGCTTCCAGGCGCAGACCCAGCATGGCTTCGCGTTGCGCACCGCCAGTAGATGGGGCAGCGGCAAGCGAAAGCGAGCATCCTGAAAAGGGGTCCAAGTCCATATCGGTGGAAGCTCCCTCGAGACGCCACCCAGCACCCTGATGTGAAAGGGAGATGCGCCGGGATGGGCATCCTCAGCGCACACCCCATCGAGGTGGAAGCTCTTGGCCGCAGCACTATCTCGGGTGCATAATACGGGCCAGAGCTCCAAGGGGCCGCGGGTCCTGCAGCGGCGGTATGAGGAGCAGAGGTAACCCGCAATCGGCTGGAGTTGGACGCCGGGGTACGTAACCCATCTTCTCTGACGCGGTGCCCGCTCTCTTGCATGACACCAGATGGGGACGACGCTACGGTGGCTGGCTTCGAGGCGGATCCCGCAGTCGGAGTCGACGAGGCGGGTGCCGGATGCAGTCGTCTGTAGATCCGAAGTGACATCGCAGCCCAGGCACCTCAGCGTCTTTGCCGACTCACAGGCCTGAGCCATAAGAGTGGAGACAGGGAGAGGCAACTTGCTACGTCGGCAACCTAGATATTGTGTCAGTGTCGATGCCAGAAGCCGGAAGTTAAGCTGGAGCCTACCTGTCTTACGAGCACTCTACAGCAAGCTCGCTCCACACATACGAGCAAGATATGTCTACACGACCATGTCAGCGAGCACCTCCCGAGGTCGTGAGTCGACTTACATCTCCCAAGCTCGTGCGGGCCCGCCACGGGCAGTCGATATCCTCCTGCGTCCACACCCAAGCTCAGTTGTATCCGGGCTCGTAGCCCGCCATTGAGTCTCTGCTCCTCGGCGCCGGTAGCGTGCGCGTGGTGCCGCACCGCAAGCTGGGGCAGATGTCGTGGCCCAGCGGAGATGGGATGTCGGTAGTGCGGCCGGTCGTTTGGGAGTCCCGGACAGCAGGGCGGGTGTATGAGGCCGGTCGCGGTTTGTAGTGCGCGATGGCGATGGGCCCTTGCTGTGTTGGTGTTGTATGCTGTGATGCTGTAGATGCTGTAGATGCAGGAGATGCAGGAGATGCAGGAGATGTCGAGAACGGAAGGGAGAGGGCGGCTATTTATACCTGGGAGACGGCAGTGATGCATCGTGGTTGTCGCCACTGATTCAGAGCAGGTGCGACATTGAAGAGAGATACCAGATGGAGTGATTGGATAGTCGGATTTGTCGAGGCGTCTGTCTCGTTTGAGGGTGATATAGTGACTGCTTGCAGCCCGCCAGGTATCAGGCGGTCTCGCCTCTCGTCACTCATTAAATACCAGGGCGGTGTCGATGTCTTCTCGTCACTCATTTCATTGCCAGGCGCCCAAGCAAAGCATCCAGCTCGACGCTCTCATGATCATCACCAACTTCAGAACGCAAAGCCTGTGAACGACAGCCAAGAAGTGGCAACACCATCGCCCCGCTGACTGGTCATCAGCACCCCAGCCCCCACGGCTGTTTGAGGTCGCCACTCTACAGCGAGGCCAGCTCCATCGTCTGCTTCCCGGCCAGGCACATGGAATCACGGAAACTCCAGAACAATCCACACCTACCCCGGAACACGTCGCCAAATGCTACCGGCTCATGTCACTACACCCAGGCCCGGCCGAGACCCGGAGTGGGTCCCACCCCCGGCTCGGCCTTGCTGATGCCCCGATGCCCCGGCCCGCCAGGCCGAAGCATGTGCCCAGGCGCACGGGCCGTCGTCCGTCGTCGGCACGGATCCGACCGCCCGACGCGGAGCACGCAGGGGTGATGTGATCCCTTTATAACCCGTGGATAGTATTCTTCTCATGTTCAGTTCAAACACATCAGATCAGTCCAGTGAAGCAACATGGCTTCGTCCATCCACGCCCTCCTCGCCGGGGTCGGCCTCGATCCCACCAAGAACTACTCGCTCTTCACCGTACGTACATAGCACCCCGTCTTCCGTCGACCTCCGCTCACGGCCAAGGTGCCCGCCGCGCTCGCCGCGTGCCTCCTCCCGCACTACGCGGCCGTGCTCGCGGCCGGGTTCAACGTCTACGACAACGCGCAGCCGCGCAGCTTCCACGACAACCTCGTGCGCGACACCTCGGTGGACAAGATCGTGCGTCCTCCCCCGTCCTCGCCAAGATACGTGTGGTAACAGTAGAGCAGCGCAAGCAGCGCATCCTGCGCATCGACGCCGCCTCGGCCAACGGCTTCGAGACGCTCGGCTTCTTCGCGGGCGGCGTGGCCGTCGCCAACCAGGCGGGCCTCGACGCGCGCACGCTCAACGCGCTGAGCGTCGGCTACGTGCTGTCGCGCGCGGCGTTTGTGCTGTCGTACGCCTGCGTGCGCAACCGCCGGCTGTCGTGGCTGCGGACCGTCTTCTGGAACGTTGCGTCGGCGCTGAGCGTCTTGCTGTGGGTCAAGGCTGGGTTGAAGATGCTGTAGCTACGAGTGCTTCGTTTAATCCAACACTCTTATAGCCAGTACAACCTCACTCGACTCAGGGAAGCCACCTGCATGTAGTCTCATGTTCCGAGCAGTGACTACACGAGGTTGTCCCAGACAGTCTTGATTCGCATTAACCGATACTACCAAAGCATTACATATTCTGTCCGTCTTGATCACAGCCCCCTCGCCTCACTTCGTCACCTCTCGCTTCGCCACCTCTTTTCGTCACTTCTCCCCTCGTCACTCCCCCCTCGTCACTTCAGGTCCGCGCTCAGCGGCAGGTTGCGCGAGCTGCTCCCCACCCAGACCTTCTTGGGCGCCCCCGTCACCACCCAGTTCTGCGCGGCCACGTCCCAGTTGCTCAGGTCCCGGCGCGTCAGCTCGGCGCGGAACGTGGCGGCGCGGCCGGGCGCGATGCGCTCGAGGCGCTCGAAGCCGCGCAGCACGCGGGCCGGCTCGCCCGCGCCGCCGAGCCCGACGTA
>JALHBX010000221.1:0-43043 GCA_024340025.1 Tolypocladium tundrense | reverse complement strand
CCCCCGCCCCCCAACACCCCCTTTAGAGAGCAAATATGGTCTGGAGTTTTTTGGGTTTTCATCTGGGTTCTAATACAAGCTCCTGTCGCTGTGCCGTGCCTGTGGCAGGCTTGGAGAGTCTCGATACCTACGTGGGACGGCCGACATGAGGCGCGCGCGCGCTTGTACAGGTTGTCGTTGCGGGAGCGCTGGCTTCTACGTGGCAACCGGAGGGAACGAAGGGACAGCGATGGGCGGAAGACGAAGAGAGGAAAGAGATGCCGCGCAGAGAGATTTCAGGAGGAGTGCGGTTGTTGAAGTTGGGCGGCTACCAGTTTATTATTGATGCATGGACTACATTTCGCGTTGCCCTATCCCCCGGTCCTGCCGTCAGGGTTCGTTGGTTCCAGTGCCGGTGAAAGCGCCGTGCCTCGGCTTCGGTTGCGCAGACGACTACGAACCGGCTCCTCTGCTTTTCTATCGTGTCGAAGTCCTTGTACTCGAAGGACGGCTTCTGCGCGGCCGCGTCCTCACCATCGACGGTATCCTCAACAGCCCGTGTCTTGGGCTTGATATGGTGAGGCGGGCAGACATTCCACCTGCAATCCCTAGCGAGGCCATCCTCGCGTATGAACCGGAAGACGTCCTCGGCGGTGAGGGTAGGCGGGTACACGTGGAGCAACACGACGGGCGGCTTCTCGCCGCAGTCGAACTTGTGCACCACGTCGCCCAGCGCCTTTGCCCAGCTGTTCCTCGTAGACACGCGCCGTCGGTCGACATCGACGGCCGGCTGCGAGCCAGGGACGACCGTAAAGGCATCGAGCTCGGCGGCGGGAGCCTCGCCGCTGCTGGACTTGAGGAACGGCGGCACGGAGCTCTCCCACAGGCCGTTGGGGGAGCGCAGCTTGTGCCGGCTCAGGCGGTGCAGGCGCAGGAGGCGGTCGCGGTAGGAGGTTGCGGCGGAGGCATTGGAGAAGGAGATGTGGTAGCGGCCGAGCGGTTCGAGGGTCGTGGGGTTGCGCTGTTGCTGGACTGGTGTCGCGTCAGCCGTGATGCGCGGGCGAGACTTGCGAAGAAAGGCAAGGTACATACCCTTCTTGATGACGCTGTGCCAGCTGGAGAGGTCGTTGGGGGCTAGGCGGTAGAAGTCGCTCGGGTTGAGGTTCGGACTCAGGCCATGCAGGATGAGCATGAGCCGAGAATCGGTCTTGGTCGCCGGGAGGTTGCCTTCGTCTGGCCTCTGCGCGAGCGACGTCTCGGGCGTCGCGAAGTCAACCCCGAGCAGGCCATTGCGCGCGTCAAGCGAGTCTGCAGGCGCGCTCCCGCTGGCGACGGCGGGCCCGTCATGCTGCGCCCGCGTCCTCCTCTTCAGAAGCGGCCACGGCGCATCCCCCTGCGCGCGCCTCGCCGGGCCGTGCGATACGCGCCGCGAGGCCTGCTGCGTCGCGGCGGGGAGCTTCGAGGCCGAGAGCAGCGCCGTCGCGCGGGGGCGGATCATACAGGCGGCGCGGAGGCGGGAGGGCACATCGAGGATGGGTGGACGGCTAGGGGTTTGGGATGCCGCTGGGCGAGACGACGTTCGCGTTGGTCAACTTTTTGAGATGTCGGAGCTGGAGAGTTGAGGCTGAAGCTGGGTCTTTTCTGGGGGTGGGTGGTCCGTGCGTCAGGACCCTGGGTCTCGGTGGACGTCATTTTTTGAGTCGAGATGGACACCCCGCCAAAGAGACGAGACGATGCGAGTGAGGTGAAAAGGTACAGCATGTTGTAGATTTGGATAATTTCATAGTCAAAGGAAATAAACTAAATGTAGCTCATAGTAGTTCTCTTGTCTTTCTTGTTATCTCTTATGTGCGGAATGGCATGTTCCACGTCCTGTGGTGACTTGCTCCTCCATAGCCATGTATAAAATTTCTAGATGTTCCCAAAATTCCAAACTTGTCCCTGCAACCTCCATTGCCGCCCATTCCCCAGACGGAGAGGCACGCTGCGCCATACAACACTCGCCCGCGGATGTAGCCTCTCCCCAACAGCGCACAATGCTCAGAAGTAGCATTGACGCCAAGGTCCGGCCGCTGGCCAACGGCAGCCCGCTCGAAAAGGCGACCCTCGCCGGCGCCGGGCGCATCTACATCAGCAAGGAATCCCTGCTCGTCCTGACCAACAGCCTCGAGGGCGGCAGGCGCTGTGTCCTCGAGAGGCTAGAGGGCGATCCGCTGCCCAAGCGGGAGGCGACGCTATGGGGGCCGCCGGCCGGGAACCTCAGTCCCAACGTCGTGATGATGACGCGGGCGTTCCAGGAGGCGACGGGCTTCAAGATCGGCGACCAGGTGAGGATCGTCGTGGGCGAGGCTGTGCCCGATGCGGAGGAGGTGGTTGCCCAGGACATCACTGAGGAGGGTGACATTTCGCTGGGGAATGCAAAGGATGCCCCTGCTTGGGCCTCTAGCTGGACGTTTGCGCTCAGCTTGTCTCTGAGTGAGTAACAGCCCAACGATAAACGTACTTACCATCGCTGACTTGCGGCAGACCGTGCGGAACAAGTGTTCCCTGGTATGGTATTCCAGGGGGTCAACATCAACAAGCTTCGGCGGACCTTCAAGATCCTCTCCGTCAACTCACAAACAAACAACCTCGCCAGGTTCAAGCTCACCTCCACGAATGTACGCATGCTCAAGCCCGACGAGGAGGTGAATACCGAAGCCCCCGCTGCTCCCGGAGGAGAGCTCGTCGTCACCGGCGTCCCTGGCCTGAGCTCCCCCATCAAGACCCTGAACCAGTTTCTCCGCGGCTTCTGTCGCCCCTCCTGGGTAAAGAATGAGCGCCTGACGTGCGGCCTCGTCATTCACGGCGGACCTGGTACGGGCAAGACGTTTATCCTGCGGCGTATCGAGGAGACGAAATGGGGCAGGGCGTACTGGATCAAGCCGTCGGACAAGCTGTCTGCCATGCGAGAGACGTTCAAGCAAGCCCGTGCAACGCAGCCCAGCATGGTCTTCATCGAAGGACTGGACGAGATCACCGGCAAGGATCGCTCCAACCGCGACTCCGTCATCGAGGCCCTCAGCGAGGAGCTGGACAGCCTCTCAGCCGAAGCCAGTGCCAACAACGCACTGCCAAAGGTCGTCGTCATAGCCACCTGTCTCGACTACATGACCGACGTCCCCGCCAAGCTCCAGAAACCCTCCCGCTTCCCCGAAGACATCGCCCTCCCCATCCCCCGCGCGGCCGAGCGCCTCGAGATCCTCACCTTCCTGGACCCGCACATCCGCCCCGAAGACAAGGAGCAGTGCCTCCGTGGCGTGGCGCAAAAGACGCACGCGTACAACAGCCACGACCTCGTCAAGCTCGTCCACAAGGCCAACCGGATCATGGGCAACAGGCTAGACGAGGAGGGCGCCGACCCGGGCTCCGGGCCGGAGCACTTCCTCACGCCGGACGACATGGAACAGGCGCTGCGCGTCGTCCGCCCGACCGCCATGCACGACATCAACCTCCGCCCGCCGACCATCCACTGGCAGGACGTCGGCGGCCAGGAGAGCGTCAAGAAGGTCCTCAGCCGCATGATCAAGAGCGCCAAGGACGCCAACCCGTCCTCGCGCCGCGTGCTCCGCCACCCGCCCAAGGGGCTGCTGCTCTACGGCCCGCCCGGGTGCTCCAAGACGCTCTCGGCGCAGGCCATGGCCACCGAGTCCGGCTTCAACTTCTTCGCCGTCAAGGCCGCCGAGATGCTCAACATGTACGTCGGCGAGTCGGAGCGCGCGGTGCGCACGCTGTTCGCGCGCGCCAAGGCCGCCTCGCCGTCCATCATCTTCTTCGACGAGATCGACTCCATCGGCGGGCAGCGCGGGCCCGGCTCCGGCAACGGCGGCGCCTCGCGCAGCACCGGCGCCGTCAACATGCTCACCACGCTGCTCACCGAGTTGGACGGCTTCGAGGCCCTGACGGGCGTGCTCGTCCTCGGCGCCACCAACCGCCCCGAGGCCATCGACCCGGCGCTGCTGCGGCCCGGCCGCTTCGACAAGGTGCTCTACGTCGGCCCGCCCGACCAGCCCGCCCGCGAGGCCATCTTCGCCGTGCACCTGCGCGGCCTCGACGTCTCGCCCGCCGTCGACGTCGCCGCGCTGGCGCGCCTCGCCGACGGCTACTCGGGCGCCGAGATCCAGGCCATCTGCACCGAGGCCGGGCAGGCCGCCGAGGACCGCTTCGAGGACGACGACACGGGGGCGGTGAAGCTGGAGATTTGCATGGAGGACCTGGTCGCCGCGGTGGAGAAGACGCCGCGCAACATCACGAGCGACATGATTGACGGCTACGAGGAGTGGAGGGGGCAGTTCAAGAAGCTATAGACGGGGGTGTTCGTGCAGGTATGGATATATCCAGGGGTACGGGGGACAGAGTACGACGAGGAAAAGGCTCCGAGAAGCTTGGATAGGACACGAGATAGATGCCGCCTCTGGCACGGATAGACTAGCAGCTCCACCCGGAGCATGACTTACAACGTCAGTCGTCAGTCGAGATCATCTTTGCATGCAGCCAATGCTTGGTCCATTTCGCTTCGTAGCGCAGCCAGGGACGCAGCAGTCCCGGCATGCTCCTCACGGCCGTCCGTACATGGGCTCATTACATATGATACACTGCGACCAGTACGCGGCCCGTCAGTCCAACACGCTCCCACCCTCGACGAGGCCCGCCTGCCCTCGCCCTTTGCCAATCTCATCCGTGCCGTCTCGACCAAGCCCGCCCATCGCCCGCACGCCGCCTCTCTCCGCCGCCTCTATTCTGCGCGGCCGCCCGTCTAGCTCGTCAGGCCCGCAACGGGACTGGGCGAGCCCTTCGTCCTTCCCGAAACCCAATAGTGATGCAAGATAACGCAAAAGTTCGATCATAAAACGCCGCCGGACCCGCCCCCCGACCAACGCGGAAGGTCCCTTGACCGCTGCTGTACGCGTCCTCATACCGGAGATGGAAAATGAGCCCAACAATGCCCGTACGCCGTCGCCAAAAAAGAAACCGATCATCTCAGGGCTCCTCGTCCGATCGAGCCTCGCCTCCAGTCTTCACCGTCGAGGAGAGGCTGATGGATATTTTCTTGCGGCCACCGTGTCCAGAGTTGGGGGAGAAGCTCTTGCGCCGAGGCGTCATCCGCGACGTGGTGCTGGCGTTGAATTCAGAGCTGCTGTTGCGACGCTTACTATGCATCAACTTCCCCAGTTCATCTTCCTCGTCCTCCTCGCGTCGACGCTTTTCGGACAGTCGCTCGAGGGGTGGCGCTGGGGCCATTTCCGAGTCTGGGCTCGATACGGTACGTCCAGAGGCAAAGTCGTCGTCACCTTTCGGCGCTCCCTCGGCTTCAAGATTGGCATTCTCGTCGCTTTCTTCATCCGACGGGTAATCAACAAGGGGCCGCGAGGGAGTGGCAGCCCCGTTTGTTGACGGCGTCTTCCCCGCCGGCCCTTCGTGGTGGTCCTCATCCTCGTCCTCGGGATCTGACGTGTTCCAGTACTCCTCTTCGGCAGGATCCACGGTAATCTGCTCCATCAGTCTCGTATTGGGCGGTGGCTTCCTTCCCATATCATCTTCGCCCTCGAGGAAGTAGTCCATATTGGCGGTGTAGCCCTGCGTCTGGTCGTATCGCAAGACGATGTCACGGAACGTGGGCATATAGCTCAGGCTAACCAGGCGTTCCCGGAAATTGGCCACGAGGTGTTTGACCAGTTCTTTGATGTTCTCCTTCTTGATGAACTCGAAGAGCTCCAGCGATGCTGAGCTGAGAAGGTTGTCCCTCGGCAGGGTTTCGATGAGCACTTCAAGAATGGGGCCAAGGGCATCTTTCTCTGTCAAGTGCCTGATGTAGAACTCGTCCTGGAGACCGATCAAGTGCCGTATAAACCGAATACAAACTAAAGCGTGTTAATGATTTGCAATTGCAACAGGGTCAGGGGCCCGAATCACTTACCGAGGCGCAAGTACTTCTCGGGGCTCTTGAGAAGCTGACAAACGCGCTTTGCAATGTTGTTGTTCAGCACGAAATATCTGCTGAACCGGTGGTGCTGGCGGATGAAGAAGCACATAATCTCCACAAGGTACGTGAACATTGACGCTTGTTGCACCGGAAAATCCATGTCGGTCCGGTTCTCCAGATCGAGGAGCGGCTGGAACAGCTTCAACGCGGACCGCTCGTAGAATCGGGTCAGGAAGAGCTCTTGTTGGGGATCCAGAGAGGGTTGCGGTCTAGGTCGCCCAACGAATTCGCCGTTCACCTTGGGAAAGTGCTCTGGTCCCTGAGGCTGTATCCCCTGGTCCAATAGCACCTTGAGCGCCTCGGAAATCTGAGACTTGACGCCCAGATCGACCTCGACGAGCAAAAGGTCGATCAAGGAGTCAGTCAAGGATGGCTGGTTCTCGTGCATCTGACGGTAGATCGTTTGCCTAATCATGTGCGGGTCGTGATCTATGATTGAAATCATAATGTCTGTGGCTCCCACGCGGACTGCCACGTCGCTGTGTCGCAAGCCAAAGTGTATGACTTGAAGCAGTCCATGCGCAATAAAGTTATTATATAGCGTCTGTCGTGCTGGCGGCTGAATGTTCTTTGCAATCGCGCAGCATTGCTGGATGAAGAGCACGGCCTCCTTCCTCTTCCTCTGGTCGCGACGACGGGAGCTGAAGATGCCAAAGAGCTCGCTCAGAAACGCAGAGTTGGATTGCAAATGTTGAACAATATCGACTTGGTTGAAGAAGATCAGCGAATTGAGCACCGAGAACGTGGGGTCGTCGAGGATTCGAGCCAGGACAACATCTTTCAAATACTGGAGGCGGTACGTCTGGTGGATCTTCTGGCGCGTCTGTTCATCTTCGATCGGCACAACCTCCTTGTAGCGGCCTTGGTTGTCCAGCCAATGGCGGTGGTTGGCCTTGTGGCTGGGGAAGTCTGGGTCGTATTCCAATGCGCCGACAACGCCCAGCACACACTCATCGGATACAGCATGCTCAATAATGGTGGTATCGTTAAGCAGGAGGATGGTCTTCATGATGTTGCAGAGTCGATGCAAGTCCGGCAGGCTCTCGAGGTCTTCCGCCATCTCGACAAGAGGAATGAGCTTGCCGATGTAGTCCTCGGCCATGATAGCCTTGGACAGGGCGTCGCGGCCATTAGCAGTTGTGGTCATGTTGCGCATAGTCGTTTCGATCTCGATGAGGCTTCCAAGTTCGGCGGCAGGCAGGCTAACGGCGGCGGGGACCTCCATGGCAAGGTCATCGGAGAGGCCATCATCTGGAGAGTGATTTTGTCAGTACAGCATGACACAGAGCAAGGTTGTAAAGGAGCTGCGCGTACCAACAATAGAGGCGTTATTCTGCAACGCCTGCTGGATATTACTGACAAATCGCCTGCAGAGCTGTCAGCGGTCGTCCAACGAACCAGAGCGTCCTCGCCGAGATGGATAGACGAACCATATCAACGCACAGCCCTCCGCTTCTTGGAAGCTGAGAGCCATATCCACTCCGCTCCCTGGCTCCTGCCACACGATAAGAGTCTCTGTTTATTCCAAGTTAGCAAGGGAGGTAGCGGATGGGGGAAGCAGGACGGGAGTGAAGATGCGCGACTTGCCTTGCTGCTTCTGAAACCCATCCTCCTTATGGATCCTGGTCTCTAGGAGCAGACGCTCAGGTTGATCCTCGGATTCAACAATGACCCGTGGGTCTTTCCGGCCCTCCTCAGTCTGCATCCCAGGGCGCGCATCGGTTAGTCACTCGGCGAACGTGATTTGAGCAGGGGAAGAACTGGACGTACACTAGCGAAGGTCGCGGTGCAGAAGCCGGTGCCGCGATCAAACCAGTCATTGTTGCGCAGCTCGTAGACCTTGACGCGCCTCTTGTCCGTCGCCTGATGAGGCACCGGCTGTGCCATCATCAACGGCTCGGAGTCCCCCTCCGTAGTGAGCTGGCTGTATGCGACCAGGTCTGGAGCAAGTTCGAGATGCTGCTGGAGGGACAATTCGGACGCCGACGTCTCGTTGTGGCTGAGGATCGTAAGCGCCGCCACGGTTCCTCTGTGATGCGCCCAGGGCTGGGGGCGCGCGCGCGCGTTTGTGCGAGGGGAGACGCAGAATCGATGACCTGTCGAGAGGGGGGAGGGGCTGGGTCGAGGTAGAGTTTGGACGGCGCGCGATGCGCAGCGTCGGCGACGGCGACGACGACGACGAGCGAGGCCTGGCGAGGTGACGTATGGAGCGACAAGCAGAAAGGCTGGGCCTCAGTGCGCCATGCAAACGCCGCCCCCAAGACTCAGGCTCGGGCGGAGATCGGATCGGGATCGGATCAAAGACGGGCCACGGCGCAGGCCAGCGAGCGGACGGCGGCAGCGGGCGGCAGCGGCGGCAGCGGCAGCGGCAGCGACGGCGACGGCGACAGCGACGCGGGCGATGGCGGAGGATCACGGGGCGCGCGTGGGTGCGGCGGGGGTCCCAGGCGTGCGTGAGGTGAGGATGTTTGAGGCTGTCGAGATTTAGGGTGAGGGATGACAGGTGAAGTGGACAAAGCGCGTGACCGATGGCGCCTGGTTTTGGAAGTGTCGGGTTAGGCTCAGGTCGCACTTGGGGAGGCCCCGGGGCGCTTTGGGGGAGCCTCGGGGGTCCTGGCCACTGGGGCGTGGTGGTCTGTGCCTTTTTTCGGCAACCCGAGGGTCCAAGGTTCGGATAAGGTAAGGTACGTACCAATGCCTAGCCTGCCTCCCGCATGTGGCTGGTGCGCGAAAAGTTTTGCAGCCTCACCCCAAAATCCAAGCACACCACACCTGCGCACGTGACTCGCAGTTCCCCTGACTTTGCCAAGTCAGAACCGTCATCGTGATTCAGCATCCACCCTCCCAGCACCGAGTGCAGTAACGCCATTGGTTAGTCTGCTCCATCGGGGTGTTACAGCCGCTCGAGACGCTGTCTCTCATGTCGACGACATCTAGAGACCGTCGTCAAGCGACTTCGTCTTCTTCGGAGCTGTCGTCGAGATGGCAGGTGAACGGCCTGGGCACCGATCGCCACGACAATTGCCAACGTCTCGGTTGGCGACAGACATATCAGCAGTCCCTTCAGCCCTTGGTTCTTCCAGAACGGGAGTTCAGATTTCGATGCCTTGACGCAGTCTCTATGGCAAAAGGCTGCCCTTGATATCGGGCACGAAAACGCAGAATTCTATTGAAGCAAGGAGGGTGGGCAATATTACATCCTCTTCTTATCGTCTCTCTCTGGTTCTCGCCATGGCTACTTCGTACCGTCCGCGTTTACCCCGTTACCTGCATGGTCGCGCACATCTGTCCACCATTGCTTATCGGTTTACGGACTACTTCGTATCTGAGGGTTTCGTATCTTGGGAGCACAAAGCTGAGCGATTGCTGCCACGTGGATCCTGATCCCCTTGCAATCTTATTGGCGCTCTCGAGACTTGACCGTCGTGGCCAACATACACCTGACAGACAACGCGATATCCTTGGTGCGGACGTCTCGGCCTCTCCGGGAATGCAAGCCTTCCTCTGCGCTGTGTCCAGTGACACGAACTGGGAGCACATCTTTCACCTAAAGTCGGAGCATACGCGTCTGCCTTGTGATAGCGTCAGGGGCCGTTGCGCGGCACAGCATTATCATGGGCGAGACAACATGTTGGAGGTGCAACACGTCAAGGGCCCTGGTGGCTTGTTAAGTGACACAACGGTGGCATTATCTCGCTCCAATATCATGAACTCGCCCTGACATGATTGCCCAAATTATCGGCGATACGGTGCGGCTCTCAAGGCTTGGAAGCTTGGCAAACTGCCGGTGGACAGGGTGATACAGGGCCTTATCAATGCACGATGATGGCAAATCATATCAATGCCAGTGGCTCACTTCCGGAGACTTTCTCCTTGCCCTGCTAGCAAAAGTCGGTGTCGAACAACTCTGAGCCGAGCCATGTTCACGACGCTTGTCTCATCTTCTGTCATACAGTGGCGCTCCGCAGCCAAGCTAGGCATCCCGGCCGTGATGCAGCGGGATATTGGTCGCGCTACAAGCTGAAGAATTCGTAATGACGACTTCCGGAATGGTTCGCGACCGCCCTTTCCACCTCGGGAACGGCAGGCCAGGCGCCTGTGAGGTCGCTGGACAAGGTGCAATGGCGCCTCATCAACACCCTTGGAGTGCCCAACAACGGATTTGTATGATAATGCCAGTGATTGATTACCCGCGGAAGTTCCTTGGGTCGCTGTAGAGAAGTTTGGCCAGAAACGTGTGGTCCACGGCGGGGCCTCGTTGCTGTTTCGTCCAAGGTGAGGGTCACATCGAGGCAAACCCGGCTAGCTTGGTGAGTTGTCAGGGCTCGAAGATCTGTGTCGTTGGATCAACGACCGGGCCCGAGATCAAGGCCAGTGTCGATCGCAGCAAGGTGAACGTCGATTCGACAAGAGCCTGTTGGTCCAAACCCAAACGTCGACCGCCCCGCTGGAGCAGACGCGACAGTGGAGCTATAGGGTCACATCTGGGACGCGGGAAGCGGGAGCAGCACTGGCCCGCAATAAAAGGGCTGACAACACAATGAACGTACGGATTACTCCATACATGACCATCACAACGGTTTGTACCCAGGTCGGTGATACATATCGACCTGGCATGGGTAGTCTCGTCGAGGCAGCTGTTGAGCCTGTTGCACAGATGGGTGGAGATCTAGCGGTCTGGAATCTCGAAGGCGACGGCAGCGACTTCGTCCCATGTTCTTCCAGGTGTCCAGGAACCGTCCAGAGAAACACAAGCAAGGTGACGCAGGTCAGCGGCTAGCGTGCGGCTGGACAATGGCCGCCGCAGCATCCGATACGCGAAGGGCCGCGAAGCCACCAAGCCACGCCGCAGCGCTTGCGATGCCTGCAATCTGCCCAGGCTTCGGGAGGCACCAGGAGGAACCGAGCAGCCAGGCACCAGGTCTGGCGGTGGGCTGAGAAACTTGTTTAGCGGATACCCCGTCGAGCCCGTTGCAATACGAGGCGCCGCTGCCAAGATGCAGGCCGCTAACACCCACGAGGCCCAGTATCCAGCAGCAATACGGCCAGGCCGCGGGTGTCTCGCAGCGAGCGTGATTTGCTGGGCTGGCCGGTCAGCCGGGCGGTTGGTGCGACTCGGCGCATCGTGGCTGCGGCACTCTGCGCGTTGCTTGCCAATCACCAGGCGCACCGGCCCTGCTGAGAGCTGAGAGGTGCATCGCGACGACTCCACGGTGTGCTTCGTACGTGCATATCCGAGCCACGGGCAGCGAGCTGGGCTATCCTGGATCCCCGTCGCAGGCTTGTCGAGAGGCCGCGTCCCCGCATGCAAAACCACTGGGCCCGACCCCCGTCCTGAGGCGTGCAGCCCACCGGGCGCTGCGGTGCGAGCACGCATCCACGGCGCAGTTGCACTTGTCTGACAGCACAGCGCCGCGGCTTTGACACCGGCCAGCACACGCGCGATAGAGGCTGAGGGTATCCAGGGTATCCTTTGCCACGGATGGGTCCCTGGCTGCATGAGGTGGGCGAGTCTGCAATCTTGGCCGTGCTGTGCCGTATCGTTTGCTGGCGCCCCGTGGTATAATATGGACAGCACCATCCATCCATCTTGCTCGCCTTGCCGGCCGTTTCGCTCCCGCCTATATATCCTCGTACGAGTATTATTTCACCACCAGAGTCCGTGCTCTCCTTTATCTCGCTCCCACAACTTCAGCATTCCCTATCTGGCTCGATACTCAACAGCCAGTTGACGTTTCAGGGTTGAGTCGAGAGGGGATTTGGATCCCAGGAGTCGACTTGCAACCGCTGAAGTTATAACTTACCTGGTACAGTCATCCACCGTCGAACGCCTACTGGACAGACTCCTAGAGCCATCGCAATTCGCCGCGCGCTCTGCGTTCCGCAGCTACCGAGACCATCGGGCCTGGGATCGTGCTTGTACGAGCTGACTGCCTCACGCGCCTCCTCCCACCCTGCGTGTCGGCTGGGCCGTCTATCGAAAAGAGCCGGAGTCCTCAACTCCTCATCGCCTGTCTATCATCTTGCTTCCCTTTTCCTCCTCGCAACTGCTGCTGCCGCCACGAGCATCATCGCCACACCTTGCCCGAAGCAACCAGCTTCAGAGCAACCTCGACCCCCCGCAACCTGGGGCTGAGAGCTGAACTCTGCTTGCTTGGGCTTGGGCTACTCCGCCCCTCCCTCGAGTCCTCCACCGAAGTCCCTCCACCGAAGTCCTTCCACCAAAGTCCGACACACTGATCCACCAGACGGGAGTGTTTCACTTGTTGGGGTCCGCCTGGAAGCCCGTGCCGTCCCTCGTACGAGCCCCACTCCGTATCGCCAGGCACGTACGAACTAGGACTACGGTACCAGCCTTAAAACCGTCGCAGCTACGCTTCACCTGACTACGAGGACATCATACGCGAGGCTTTCTTTTCCCTCCTGCGGCTCTCAGGCACGGCCGTTGTTGCGGCGCTTTCCCGCCCGCTCCTTGGGCGCCCGCGACGCAGCGTCATATCTCATTTCCAGATATATGCAGGGTGGCCCCCCTGCTAGGTGCTTCGTAACCCGCGATACTCCAGAGTCTACGAGTAGGTCTCCAACGTCCTGCCTCATCCATCCACCCATCCATCCACCGACACTGCGACGGCACGCTGGCCCCGTCATTGCCATCGCGGCTTGCAACACCGCTCACCCTTGCCTTGGGCCTCTCGCTGCCTCTCGGCTTGCCTCGACTTGACACTATCTCGGCTTGCCTCGACTTGACACTACCACCCACCGACCACCCGTCAAACAACCATGTCCATCTTTTCGCACCTCCGAAAGAGCCGCCAGCAGGCCAAGGAGCACAGTGCAAAGTTGGCTGAGGAACAGAAGAAGGAGCAGGAAAAGATACCCTATAGGCATGTGCCGACACACGCCGCCACCGATGCCTTTGCGAGCGCACCGCCAAGCTGGAGGGGTGCCGACCGGCCGCGCATCGTCGAACATAATCGCAGGAGGAGCGCAATGGCTGCGAGTGGCCATCACATGAACATGCCTGGCCCTGGCGTTCCCCGTGTCGGCAGCGGACTGTCCCACGTTTCTTATCCGGGAGAAGATGTCCCTCCCATGGTCCGCTTGCCCAGGGCGTACAGCTACAACAGCATCTCTCCCTATCCGGACCGCAGCCGGGAGGTCGTATACTCGGTACCCGACATTTCCTATCCACAACCCGCTTTGCCCAAGGGCAAGGATATCGTCAGGGGTGCAGAGTACGAACCGCAGCGTGTGAGCCCAACATCGAGCAAAGGTTTGTGAAGAATCGAATCTGCAGTGGCCGTCATGCCGTCACAAAGCTGACTTTCAGTGGGTGACCCATCGCCAGTTGACAGCTCTAGCGGCTCCACCAGCTCTCAAGATGACCTCGAGATGGGGCCTTCTCGCCCAAAGGCAAGACTGGGCGAGTCGACACATCGGCTACATCCGAGCCACCGTCGACGAACGTCCGACGCCTCTGCCACTTCAGCCATAGCCCCGGGGCCGTCCGGCTACCCCCGAGACCCCCGGCCCCCGCCGTCGATGAGGGGTTTCGCCTCGATTAACCAGGTCGCCGCCCCTCTGCCGATACACCCAGGGTCCCTACCTCCTGTCGCTCCGCAAGCCACATCATCTAGCCAGGGCTACGCCAGCGGATCGTCGACGCCTGGCATGCAGACGTCACGCCAAAGCTCCGCCAGCTCGCTGCCCGCGCTGACGGCCGCCTCTACACGACCGACTGCATCGGCTCCGGCGACGCCAGCTATCGCCAGTGCGCCCCAGGGCGAGTATTCCCTGGACTGGGCATCGGTCCCAAATTCCGAGCTGGACGTGCCACGGTCTGATGCGGCCGGCATGACATTGCCAGCGGCTGAGGCGAGAACGTTCAAGGAGAGGAGAACCGCCAGGACGACGCGCTTCTCCGAACTCGAGCGCATCGAATCCGCCGGCATAGAGCCCCCATATCAGGACTTTGGCCGCGCGGACCCTAGCCGAGCACCGCCTCCTGTTGCGCATGAATTCCTCGTCAACGTGTTCCCAGAGCCGGTGTCGCTACCTGAGCCAGCCGCGTCATCGAGCTCCAAGTCCAAGAAGCGTGCCAAGGGCGGGGGCAAACTTCTCAAGAAGACTCGGTGGTCAAGCCCCAAGACATCGGCCGTGGCCGCCTGATTGCACGGGCGGCCGGGCCGCTAGCGTGCAACCAATTCCCATTTGTCCCGATGGATGCGGAAACTCGGCGGGCCCAGTTTCTGCTTGTGCCAGAAATGGCATATTCGAGAGCGGCCAATTATGAGACTTGCATTATAATGATTCACCCGGTGCTAGGAGAAAGGGAGAAGTGTGGCGGTAGTCTGATACGAAGCCTCCCCTGACGATTTGAATGACCTCTGGGATAGAATACCTGGTGTTTGGAACAACGTGTCTGGCATGAATCGGTGGCTCGGCATATGGGATATATATTTTGGATAGATGCTGGTCACCGGTGCAATCGCCCACACGACACTGGACGAGAAGGGCTGTGAATACGAGCAGGCTCTATATGCACAAGTCGATAGTTTAATCAAGTTACCTCATGTTAAGTGTGTACTCGTACGGGCTTGCTGTGACCCGGCGAGTTGGGAAGCTAAAGATGGGGTCGACGACAAACTTGAGTTGGCCACGAGGTTGCACCGGCCCTGCACAGCAGTTGACTGATCAGATTGATATGCATTATGGTACTACGGCGAAGAGACTCTGCGTGTTGTATTGGCCAGCCCTTTGCTCCCGCGCGTGCGTTCCATGCAACAGATATTACCCTGGATGCAGCTCCAGGGTAGGGCATAATCAATCTGCTGTGATGTGCATGCCTCCTGCCTCCCGCAGTTCAAGACCCCACCAAGCCCACGCACCGACGTCAGGGGTTCCTGCCGTCGATTGGCCAGCCTTGCGCCACACCTCGTCAGTGAACATCTGGCCTGGCCTCGCGAAGCTGTCCTCTGACAACGGCTGTTCACTCTTTTTCTTTCTTCTCCTCTTTTTTCCTGCGTTACGAGCTCAGCAGACGTTGGCCGCCTCGCCCATGGGCGTCGTTTAATCAACTTTCGATTTCCGCTCCACTGGGGCTTGGTTTCCATTGCGCAACGGCTTGCGCGCTGCGAGATGGAGCTGCTCTGGGAGCTGCCTGCGCGGTTCATCGGGCCGTCGTTGGCGTGGATTGAGGCTACTCCCCTGCACATCCTTTTCGTCTGCTTCGTCGCGCTGGTTATCTCTGCGCTGTTCTCTGTATGTGACATCTCTTGAGTGCGGCCCGCCACTCTTGGCGAGTCAATTCCGCTGACGATGCCTCGCTCGCTCTGTTCAGCTCTTCGTCCTCCTCCACCTCGTCGCCCCCAAACCACGACCCGTTCTGCCTTCCGAGAAAACCTACATCACCTCCAGCCCCTCTGGCGCAGCGACCACACCCCGACAGCTACCGTGCTGGCACGACCGCTGGCTGGCAGAGCGCCGCCTTCATGAGCAGCGCGTCCGGCCCGACCAGGCGTACCCCATGCCAGACATCGGCGCCATTGAACCTGCAGAGCTGCACCTCAGCGTCGTCTTCCCCGCGTACAATGAAGAGGACCGCGTCATACCGACACTTGAAGAGGCCGTGGCCTACCTCGACGAGCGCATCGGCCGGTCCAAGAGCGCTAGAGCCGCTCTCAGCCCGGGCAATCGACGACATGCACGTGGCCACTCGGCTGGCTCTGCACCGCCCAAGGAGCTGGGCGGATACGAGATCCTGGTCATCGATGACGGCAGTCGAGATAAGACGGTGGACGTGGTGCTCGACTTTGCCAAGAAGAACGAGCTGCATGACATACTGCGCGTCGTGTCCCTGACTAAGAATCGGGGCAAGGGCGGTGGTGTCACGCATGGACTGCGACATGTGAGGGGCGAGTATGTGCTCTTTGCCGACGCGGATGGAGCGTCGAGGTTCAGCGACGTGGGCAAGTTGATCGAGGGCTGCGAGGAGGTGGTTGATGGGTCGCATCGCGGCGTCGCCATCGGGAGTCGTGCTCACCTCGTTGGCAGCGAGGCGGTAGTCAAGGTACGCCACGGATCCTCATATCCATCCATCTGCTTTGTTCAGACAGCTGACTCGTGAATGCCAGCGCTCCGCCCTGCGCAACTTCCTCATGCGCTCCTTTCACCTCGTCCTCTCCATCCTCACGCCCCCGGCCACGTCGCGCATCCGCGACACGCAGTGTGGCTTCAAGCTCTTCTCGCGCGCCGCCCTCCCCCACATCGTGCCCTACATGCACACTGAGGGATGGATCTTCGACATTGAGATGCTCATGCTCGCCGAGTCGGCCCCCGCCACCCCGGTCCTTGGCAGCGACGGCAGTGTTATTGGCACGAGCCCCGGCATTAAGGTCGCCGAGGTGCCCATCGAGTGGCACGAGGTCGGCGGCAGCAAGCTCAACGTCATCCAGGACAGCATCAAGATGGCCATTGGCCTGGCCGTGCTGCGGGCGAGCTGGATGATGGGCGTGTACCGCCGGCGGTTGACCTAAGGGACCGCGGGCAATGGGAAAACGGTGGATAACTAGACGGCAGGGCTCAGCGTGCCGCGGAAATGGGTCAGTTGATTCGGCGTTCGAGTATATAGACGGCAAGGCAGAAATCTGAACAGACTGAAGCGACCCGAATGACTGTTCATGGAGGTGTGAATATTACTATTATTAACATCTAATATGCATGTCTGCAAGCCCGTATCCGCCCTAAAGGGGCCCCCTTTCGTACGTCGTCTATCCAATGCCCTCATAGGTACCGATCATGCAGACGCCCACGCCCGGCAATCATTGACGGGCATGCCATTTCATATTCTACACGGGGGGCCACCAACCCACAAAAGGGAGGGAGCACCCCAAAAATACCCCAACGCCCGCGCGAAATGCACATCAGCACGACTCGAGTATTTCCCGGGTGTTCACTGGAAGCCCTCGCGCCAGACGAGCGGGAGGAAGACGCAGGACGCCTTCCACAGGATGAGCACGGCGTCGATGATGGCGAGCGGCAGCTTGAGCGGGCCGAGGGGCCCGCTGCCCATGACGGCGCACGAGTTGAGCCAGATGGCGACGAAGGCGACGGAGAAGAAGTGGTAGGCGAGGACCGAGGGCTGCTGCAGGATGCCGCCGAGCAGGGCGCAGGGCCCGTCGGTGATGCCGCGGTGGAAGTACTCGAAGCAGCCGAGCTGGAGGGCGCGCAGCTGGCGGTCGTTGGCGGCGAAGAGGGCGTAGAGGGCCTGGGCGAGGACGTTGATGATGGAGGTGCAGGCCTTGCGGCGCCAGTAGAGGGTGTCGACGGCGGCGCGGATGGCGCGCGCGTCCTCGAGGTTGCGCACGCGGGACGGGTGGAGGAGCTCGGAGAGGAGGAGGGCGTCGTTGAAGGCGACGGTCATGCCGCCGCCGGTGAGCGGGTGGCGCATGTTGAAGGCGTCGCCGAGGAGGATGACGCCGTTGGCCGTCTGCTTCGAGGGCGGCAGCCAGCTGTTGGGCATGCTGCGCGGGATCTTGCCGTCGTCGAGGGCGCGCTCGGCCGCGGCGCGCACGCTGGCGGGCAGCGCGGGGATCGCCACGTTCTTGATGTACCCGCGGACGCCGCCGGCGGCGGGCGCGGCCTCGGGGATGCCCTGCGGCACGTCGAAGAGGGCGCGCGTCTCGCGGGTGCCGATCTGGTAGAGCAGGATGGGGGAGGCGTTGCCGATGATGACGTGGCCAAAGTACTCCTGCGGCAGCGGGCAGTCGATGAGCTCGAGGGCGTAGAACTTGCTCTTGACGACCGACTTGTTGCCGAGGATCTGCTTGCGGAACTTGGAGTCGTAGCCGTCGGCGATGATGGTCAGGTGGCCGAAGAAGTAGTCGGGCTTCTTCTCGCCCGTCTCTGCGTCGATGGTCGTGCGGGACTCGACGCCGAGGATCTGGTCCGAGAACTCGCCGCGGACCGTGTTGAGCACCTCGGTCTCGACGACGGTGATGTTCTCGTGCGCCAGGCACGCCGCGCGCAGCCGCGTGATGAAGCGCCCGTGGTGGAAGCTCCTCCCCTCGGGCCGCTTGCCCTCCTTGCCGGCGCCGGACCACTTGAAGGGCACGTCGCCGCTGTCGTCGACGGGCGGATAGGGGATCAGCGAGGCCTCGCCATGGAAGATGACGTTATACCCCTTGCAGGGGACCGAGTCGATGTCGTCGACGCAGTGGCCCAGGCCCAGCTTCTTGAGCGCGGCGAGGCCGCCGGGCTGCAGCAGCTCGCCGACGATGCGGTCGGGCTCCTTCATCCAGCGCTCGAGCAGCAGCACGGAGCGGCCCTGGTTGGCGAGGGCGAATGCGATGGCGCAGCCGAAGACGCCGGCGCCGACGACGACCACGTCCGCCTCGTGGTACGTCTCGCGGCGTTCGCGCGCCTCGGTGGCAGCGGGGATGGGTGCCTTCGCCATTGCAGCGGTGGACGCGGAGGCTGTTGTCGTGGTATTGTCGATCGAGGGGCGGTGAGGCGACGACGCTGTCGTAGGAGTCGTAGGATCGACGATAGACGTGTAGGGCGTGGGAGATTAAAAAGAAGCGGGAGCCGTTGCACAGCCTCAGGCCATCACGACTCTGCGCTGGTCCGTGTTGAAGAGGCCGGTGGCTTGGATGCAGCCTGCAGGCGTCCGGAGGATTTATACGTACTCGTACGAAGCAGCGACGGAGGAGTTACCAACAAGTAATAAGGAGGACGTAGGAGTTAAAAATTGCCCCAAGACTGGAAGCCAACCCCCCATCAGGGGTCCCTGCAGGAAGTGCTCGTAGCGCCATAAAGGCATGGCCCGTCGTCCCAAACCGCGCCACTGTGGCTCCCCCACCGATCCCTGCAGCCAATGGCCGAGTCGTAGATCTCACCACCGAATCGAACCATGGGGTCTTGGACCTGACCAGCACTCACATGTGATTTGCGCTGCTTCTGTCCCGTCCCAACTGCAACGGGCTGCAATCATCCATTGACCAATCCTGTTGCGTGAGTCTTGCGATCCGTCAGCGTCAGCAGAGCCGCTCAGGGCAGGCCGGGAAATGCAGATAAACGGTTCACACCTTGAAACTGAATGAGGGATCAAATGTGTATACTGCTTCGACTTTATATGACCTCACATACGAAGTACTCGTCGTATATAACTCGTTAAGGACACACTTGGTCCTCTTTTTACAACAAAGGTGTCCAGCGTGACATGCAAATGCGGGACCAAGCCACCTCCAAATCTATCCAACTGGTCGCTCTCCCTTGCTCCAAAACCTCTCATGGACGTATGGTCTGACTTTCAGCCTCCCCCAGCCACCACTGCCAACATCGGACGGGCCACTGGTTGCCGTGGCTCGGACTTCTGTTCCCGGGCCTTGCCGCCGCGAGCGACTCTCTGAACCACCGCCCCGCGTGTCTCGGCCTTTGGCGGAGTCTTGATGACGCGTACGAATGCTTCTGTTACCGCCCGTCGGTGATCCCTGTTGGAGCGGCACTTCTTTACGTGCATCAAGGCCTCGTCCAACTTATCCAAAGCTTGCCGGTGCGACACTTTCTCTTGGGTATGAACAACCGTCCGCATCGCTGCCGTCTTCATGGCAAGCTTGACGCTCTCCTTGCATGTACGGCTGCCCCGCCACCATTGCTCCTCGGACGTGAACCTGGATAGCACCGCCTGGAGCGCCGTATAGCGTGCCGAGCCCGTGTACGCAAACACGAGATTTGCGAAATTGTACTCGTTGTACAGCAGCTCCCCGTTGGCGTTCTCCCTCGCTGCAACTTCACACATTTCTGCTGCCGCTCGTAGATTGCCCAAGGCCGACAGCGCCTGTGCCGCTTTGTTGTATGCGCTGTCGTGGATGCGCGCTCCCATCCCTAGGGCCTCGTCAATCAGGTAGTTCGGGTCGTCTCCCCTCTCAAGTCGCGCCAGCAGTAGCGGCGTCAACGCTTCACTGACGTCGTGTCCCTGCTTGTGAGCTGATTTAACCAGCGCAATGGCACCGTCAACTTGTGTGCCCTTCGCCCTGAGCTGTTCCACGACCGCAAGCCGCAGGCTGTGGGCAGAGTGTCTCGAGACATTCGTACAGTTGATCCTTGTCGGAGAATCTTTCTTTGCTTTTGACCACTGGCTGCTCAACTGTGACACGCCGACGGGGTCAACGTCATCGGCACCGGTCCCTGAATTGAATGGCGAGGGAGCCTGTAAGCTCCTTTGTAGGTTGGAAATGCTCTTGTCAGAGAAGCTCCAGTACTTGCGGCACCGGGTGTAGAATCTTTGAACAAAGGCGTCGTCTAGGCACAAGCCGCTGTCGCTGCAAAATCGGAGCCATGAAAACACCAAGTCAGCCTGGTGGCGACTGGCATACCCATCCAACACGAGGTACACCCATCGGTACTTTAGCTTCATTCGATATTCTCCAACGAAGTTGCGCAGACATGTTTCAAGCTCCTCGGGCGAGTGACTCTGAGCAAAGACGTCCGTAACCTTGGTCAACATGCCCTGGAACTCAAAGCAGCCAACGTCGGCAATATGCTTGAGCACATCAATGTGGGCATGGACAGATTCCCACTGCCCTAGCGTTGCATCTCTGACCACAAGCTTGCTCTGCAGTTTCATGTCGAACTTGCTGGCATTTGGTTCCAGTTTCTGGATAGCCTGCATCTCCCTTTGAGCGAAAGCGTCATCGCCCTTGTCGACAGCCATCGAAACCATCAATCGTCGGATCTTGTATTCCGTAGTGATGGGAATATCGAATTTCTGGAATAAGCCAGCGTCTTGCATTGCACGGTAGAGCTGCTTGGTGTCCTGGAAGTTTTCCTGGGACCTTCCATATCGTCCGAGCATGCGATAGACTAGCATGCCACGCATCCACAGCTGTGATCTTGTGGGGTCTGAGAAGAGCTCGAGTGCTTGGTCCATGTGCTTGTCGGACCCGTCTGCTTGCGTGAACTGGATGAATGGCACGATGGCCTTGAGAGGGTCTTTGCACAAGGGCAGCAATGCAGCAAGGACAGCAGTCGATTTTGCTTGATCAGAGTCAAGTGCTATCCTCAGCAACTTTATGCCTTTGCACCTGAGAGGCTTGGCAGCCTTGGGTGACGGCAAGCCGAACGATCCGAGCCTTTCGAGGACAGTAGTCGCTAATTCGATTCTCTGCGAAGAGCCTGATTGATCAACGCGATGCGATTCAAGATCCTCCAGAAGTCGCTCCAGCACCAACAGTGCTTCATCGTAGAACGGCTGAGGGGGCGCTCCGTTTTGCGTCAATCGAGCAAGGTATTGTCGAGCCGTTTCTACCGCATCCGGGGTCTCAACAACAGTCGCAAGGCTATTGACGGATTTCGGGCCCATGTCATGGGGCTGCGGTTCCGACCAATCCAGCTTGATGGGCGTATCGTTTGCTTCTTTCGGGTGCGTACTTCGTCTTGTCGATTGAGCACTGCTGGGCGCATTGGACGTGGCAAATGCTGTCGGCGGTTTCCACTCGGGATTGCGATGCCTGAGCAGTGCGTTCGAAGGCAAGAGCTTGAGAGCTTCTAAGCGTATCATCTCCGGAACGAGTGAGTGCAATTCCAAGCCGTCGGCCGATGCGGCGGCTGAGGTGCGCCCCTCGGCAGCTCGTGCTGGCTGAGCAGGACCATGATTGTGGGCGTGGATTTCGGTGTTCGGAGGTGTCGGGCTTGTTTGTGCGCTGCGGCGACGGCGGCGAGTTGACGTTCTCGGACGTGGTAGAGATGACATGGACAGCACCTCATCCCCAACGTCAGAAAAGCGGCCCTCCCATGATCCGAGGCTATCGGTCAGCGCAATCGGGCCGCGATTGCTCCTGACAGTATGCAGCTTCCGCGCATTGTCAATCGCTGCACGCGCAATCTTGAGTCGGCGTCTTCGTTCTTCGGCGAGGAGGATGACGGAGCAGGACGTGGTCAGGACAACGCCTCGCAAGGCATTGAGCGCTGCCCTAGAGGGGACAGGATTTGGCGACGCCATGTCGAGAGCCCATTGTTGCAATGCCCTCTGAAATGATGGTTCGAAGCGGCCCGTACAGATGATCGGGGCGTTGGGCGCTGCAAGTTCCCGTCGATTGATTGAGGGATGATGTCGAAAGATTTCTACAGCGATGAGATGGGGGTGCAGGATCCCAGGTTCGGCAAGAGTTCGGAAGAGCTTGAGAGGTGGTACGGTACGTACCTACCGCATCAGGCCACCAGCAGTTTGCCCGCGCCATCAGGGCATCAGCTCCGTACAGGTGTAGACACAATGCGCCTTTCTAAATTTACCATAACACCCAGGGCCTGAGAGTCTGATACCTATTACGATACTTAGTCATGGGCTTCGCCGTCGTAATGCGGCAGGTAGAATTGGTCTACGTGCTCGCCTACTTCGTACCTACCTATGAACGGAGTGCGACGAACCTCCCAGTCACGCCGTATTGGAGTCTTCATCCACATACGCGTCGATACTCGTAGGTCTAGGTGCGGATGAACAGGGGCAAGCGTCTCAACAGGAAGACGGATTTGATCTCGCCATCAACTCGTCGGTGATAAGATGTCTGAGTGGTTTCAATAAACGAAAATAGGGGATTGCACACGGCTATGACGAGGCTTCCCCGAAATGATCCGAGACATTCTTGACGTCCCAAACCCCATCATTCCTCGAGACTGAACCGTGCGTCCTCGAAAGTCTTTGGATTGAGGTGATGGCGGAAAGCACAGGGCGGTTGCCATTGTCATACATACTCATGATGCTTGTTAAACCCGAAATTACTCGCTCTTCGGCTGTGCAGCGGCGGACCTGAAGATCAGTCGATGCGGGGCGTCTCCCATTCGACCACGACTCGGCTGCGGACAACTCAGATTACCAAGCAAGGTTTCGATGAAACAGCCATCAACCTGTCTGCATATCATTGTCTCTCAAGAACATGTCCGCAACCATCGTTGGCCCAATGCGGAGGGCCGGTGTTTGGCCCGGACTTAGAGCCAGCTGGGCGTCTCTGCCACCACGGACTTAAGACGCTAGAAGACTCCTTAGCGGACTTGCGACGGAGGTGCATGATATCATCGTCACGTCGTCTTGGCCATATTTCGTTCTGGATTCCAGACGGCGTGTTCCGCTGGTACATGGTCAATCGCAGAGCCGATGGCTTCTCCTGTGCCCAATGTCCGCTCAGTGCGTTTGTACCTGCCTACCGTTTGGCGAGGCGGCATCCGCAGGCGCCGACGGAAGACACCGCCCTGCTGCTCAAGAATGGCGGCAGGAGCAACTAGCTATATAATAGACTCTCCCCATCTTGGTTCTTTCGCTTGCTTCTCCCAAGGACCAGTACTCTTGTATTCCATATCCTCCTACCCCGTTGAATTCCCCCTTTCTACCCAGAAAAGCACTCTCGCGTCAGCACTCGCCCATCATGAACACTGCTCTGCCCATGGCGCCGCCTGCCAAGTCGCCCTTGGCTCGGTACCGCCTTCTTTCGCCGTCTGCATCCATCCGGGTGAGCCCGCTGTGTCTCGGTTCCATGAACTTTGGCAATGCATGGTGAGTAGGCCCCACCATCTATCGATATGGCGGACGCTGACCTCAGGACAGGGCCGAGTACATGGGAGCTTGTGACCAGTCTACTACAGAAGGCATCCTTGACTTTTTCTTCGAGCAGGTGAGTTGAACTCATAATCATCATCAGTCGTGTATCCAAGTGCTGACGGTTGTGCCAGGGAGGTTCGTATAGCACATTCCGCCTACACCTCAGTGACATGCAGCTCACACACAGCAACAGGAAACTTTATTGACACTGCCAACAACTACCAATTCGGAGAGTCGGAGCAATGGATTGGCGAGTGGATGAAGAAGCGCGGCAACCGTGAACAGATGGGTTTGTCAACCCCTTGATCGCAGCCATGTACAGAGCCTAACAGAACTCGGCATGCAGTCATCGCCACCAAGTTCACCACCAACTACACGGCTGGCCCTAACCACCCCAACATCATGGCAAACTTCACCGGAAACGGCACCAAGAGTTTGGTGACCTCTGTCAATGCAAGCTTGCAGAAGCTGCAGACCGACTACATCGACCTGCTCTACGTCCATTGGTGGGACTACAGCACCTCCATCCCCGAACTGATGCAGTCCTTGAACCACCTCGTTGCCAGCGGCAAGGTTCTGGCCTTGGGCATAAGCGACTCACCTGCGTGGGTTGTCAGGTATGAGCGGACTCCTCGCACAAGCAAACCACTCGGCTCTGACACTCGTGTGTAGCAAAGCGAACGAGTACGCTCGCAACAACGGCCTCCGTCAGTTCTCAGTCTACCAGGGTCGCTGGTCCGCTGCCTCTCGTGATTTCGAGCGCGACATCATCCCCATGTGCAAGGCCGAGGGCATGGGCATCTGCCCCTGGGGCGCTCTCGGTGGAGGCAAGTTCAAGTCTGAGGAGCAGCGGCAGGCCGCTGAAGGCCGCCAAACGGATTACCCGGAGGTCGACATCAAGGCCAGTCAAGCCCTAGAGGCGATCGCGAAACGCAAGAACACGGCAATCACTAGTGTTGCACTGGCCTACGTGATGCACAAGACTCCCTACGTGTTCCCCATTGTCGGCGGCCGCAAGGTTGAGCATCTCAAGGGTAACATCGAGGCTCTCACGATTCAGCTAAGCGATGAGGAAATCAAGGAGATTGAGAGTGCGGTTCCTTTTGAATTGGGATTCCCGCACAACTTCTTGTGGGCTGGTGGTGTTCCTGATGCCCCACAGAAGGTCTGGCTGCTGAACACGGCAGCAACCTTTGACTATGTCAAGGACAATCAGGTATGGCTCCCTTGTTGATGACTACAGACGACTGAAGATGTGCTGACTGTATTGTGTGCGCAGCCTATCAAGCCGCACAAGGGAGGGGAGTAGGGTTCCCACTTTAAGACGTATTGCTGGCGCTGGCTCCCTGACCGGTTCCTCCCGCACTCTTGGGAGAACGGGACCAGGATGTACAATGGAAGAAATGTGTGGTAATTCGTCTCCGCTGGACTGTTGGTACTTGAAATGTTGTCTGGCTGTGTTCTCGTAACTGTCCTTTCATACCTAGGTTGACTCATGTTGAATGCTGTTGCTTGTGTTGCAATCTTTCGTTTATATTGAGAAGGCCCTGGAACTTTCAACGTATTTGTTACAATTTAGATAAACTGTGATAGTAATTGAGATACAGGGGTTCTTGTCGCAGCGGCAGATATTTCGTGTGGCATCTGTTGGAGGACGGGCAATCAGGTCGATCCCGTCAGCACCTTAACTTGTCGGCCGCATTGCCCTGGTCCTTGAGTTTAAGGAATGTAAGCAACTGGTGCTGTTCTTCGGCTTATGGCAGATTTTTGCAACTCAGAGTCATTCTTGCATGTGGTCTTCACGCGATACAACTGCGAAGTGAATTCGAGCAAAACAACATAATCGGCTTTTGCGCTTGCCCATTTCTACATCGCTCTAATCTCTGAATTCTGTCTCATTGTATGATGTATCTTTCGTCACAACGGCAGGTGCGGCTGTTTGTGAGCTCCCGAGGCAAGAGCCGCGAGCGTTCCTGTCGGGAGAGCACACAGCTTCATTTTGTACACCAACTCCCAGGCCAGCTCTCCAAGATGGCCATATTTTCCATTGTCGGCATAAACGGGTCTCTAGTACTCGCGCTGCTTCGTACCTTACTTGATGTTCTTGGAACCACCTCCTGAGATGAAGCTGCACCGCTCTTGTACGGCATGGACACATGTACCAGGGGTACCGCGCACTCCCTCAAAAGGCGGTCGTGCAAGAAGCATGCCGTGTCTCGAACTCGACCCTCCTGACGAGGACGAAAGTCACGATGGTACAGACTCTCAGGGGAGTGAAGAGGACCTGGACCTGGACGTTGTGCCCCTGACACCGGATGAGTTCAAACATCTTGACGTGTTCGTACCATGCTCCATCGACAGGTGGCATGTAGTCTGACATCTTTCAGAATACTAGCCACTCAACTACCCGATCTGTTGAACGACAATGTGGCTGCATGCCAACAGCATGATGGCACCGAAGTCACCATTGAGGAAGACTCTGCGGACACTCGGGGCGTAGCAAGACAAAACAGTCTTGCCGCACGAAGTCGATTCAGAAGCAAGCGCAGCAATACTACCTTGCATGTTGACATCCATAGCCATGAAGGTATCTACCTGGAGTCTCAGTCCTTGCGACTCAGAACGTAGCGCTCACAAGATCATACAGAGTCAGAGCAACATGCCCGCACATCAGGCAGCTGCTCTGCGCAACGGAAACGGACACAAACACCTCCGAAGATGCCGGCAAAGAAGCTCAAGAGTGTTCCGCGAAATGCCCCGCGAAATATCGAGAACGTTGGCAGATACACCTTTCGGGACGGAGTGCGCATCAGGGACTACATGGTCCCCAAGCCGAGAACCCCGTCGCATCCTGAGAGCCTGTCATTCCAATGCCGCGATGGATTTGACGGCTGGGAAATCTCCCTTGGCTCTCCTCAGGTCATGAGCAAACGACACCGACATGAAGGGTCTACCTCGCCGAGGCCGGCATCGCTTATACCCGCCAATTCTTGCCGTCCAGCTACGGCTAGCCCATCCTTGGGCACGCAGAGTCAATACCGCGAGATGATGGAGTCGCCAGCGCCTGGAGCAGTGGCGGGATCATCTTGCGAAGAAGATGAGCCATGCGTCAAGGAAGAAGATTATGACGAGGAGTTTCACAGGTGGCTTTGAGGACGGCCGCGCATCATCGAAAACATGTTCAGCCGGCGCCGCAATAGTTTGACGGGGAGCGACGCATCTCGAATATGTACAAAGTAGTTCATCACGCAGGAGTTTCTGCATGATTATCGAGATCTAGTTCATAGTCGGGGTATCTACAAGCCAACTTTTACCCTCGAACTGCCACATAACCTTTCAGAAATACAAGAGTCCCGTTCCTGCCCGAACGCCCATAGGGAATCAACCACCCTCAAATACAACACGCCCATTACTTGGCGGCTTTTCCCTTTGCCTCGTTGTCTCCTAGCTCTCGAACCAGGACTGCGGTTTGGCCGGCTCCAGTGTAATCGTCCTGGCCTGTCTCGAAACCGGGACACACACCGATGGCCAGGTACTTGCCGTCATTGGAGAATGAGAGCGCCGCGACACTGTTGGGAAATTTTTGGTACTGCTTCAATCTTCGCTTGGCCACGGCATCCCACAGGGCAACGGTGCCGTCGCCGCCGCCAGAGGCAAACGTGCCGTGAACGGCATGGAACGCCAGCGCATTGACCGGATAAACGACATCGCCGTCACCGTCCGGAGCAGCTTGTCTGTGACACTTGAATGCGAACTTTCTAGCCTGCGATTCGGCTGTGTCCTCGAACCACTCAACAGCAACTCGGCCTTCGATACTGCTAGTAGCGTAGCCGGCGTCGTTGGGCATACAAGCCACCGCGCGAGTGAGGAACCGCAGCGAGGACTCTCGCTGTTGCCACGGCTTCAGCTCCTTGCCGCCGGACGCAAACAGTTCCTTCATGGCGCCGAGATCGTATATATTGATGATACGGCCAGTCATCGCGACGACGACCTTGGACGGGCTCGCGGCGAGGGCGTGGGGCTTTCCGGGAAGGGGGATCTTTATCGCTTCGCTGGAGGGGTCATTGAGGTTGTGGATGTTCAAGCTGCAGTCCCACGAGGCGGAAACAAGGATGCCTGTTAAGTCACGTCAGCAGGAGCGACGAGTGTTCGGGGTCGGAGAGCTTACCGTGCTCAGGGCTGTAGACAACACATCGCACTGGCGCCTCATGCTTGCTCAGAAGAGTCTTTTCGCCGCTCTCAAGGTTTATCCTAGTTTCGTCAATCAGAATTGGTGGTCGACGCGCGCGAGGTCTAGGTGGTGGTGGTACCTGTTGACACCCCAGTCCAGGCCAGCAGTGAATGCCTCATTATCGTCGGCACCGAAGCAGACATCCAGTACCGGAGCACGGTGCTCATACGTATTCGTCAGGTTCGTCTCGCCTGGGCCGCGCGCAATATCGTAGCAGTACACTTTGTTGTCCCAGGAGGAGACAAGCAGCTTCGTTGGGGAAGTCCGCGCGAAGACAATCGCAGATACTGCGTCGCCCGGAGACGGGGAGAGCTCGTATTGCGTTGCTGCCGTAGATGGACCGTCAGTATAATCCTCGCAAATAGAGTACAGTAATTAACAAATGCTCTTACCTGGAGCCATGGCCGATTTGCTGTCGCGGCCGACTGTGGTTAATGAAGCTGCAGTTGTTTACTCGGGCGGCCTTGACCAGTCACGTGGAGTAGCTCGAGCCTCTGTCGAGCTGGGGCGAATTCTGCCGCCGCCGACCGCTCCCGGAAACCAGCCACACCCCGCCACACCCCACCATCGTCGCTACAGCGCAAAATGTCAAAATTGTGACTCTTTGTTCCCCTCAACTCAACCCGACCAGCCTCGATTGCGACGTGACGTACGACACAGTTACGAGTACCGCGCTGCCAGATCTGTTGTACCGACAGTTTGAACGCGACCGAATCGCAGCAGACCCGAACCAAGGCTATCGCGTGCGGAGAGACGACTCGCAAGACGACCCCACCTCAAATCTCCTCCATACCGATCCAACCTCTGATTCCGCGACAACACCGCCAAGATGTCGTTAACGAACTGCCGCTTCTACGAGGAGAAGTACCCGGAGATTGATAGCTTCGTCATGGTCAACGTGAAGCAGGTTCGTCACTATCCATACCGATATGCCGAGTACGGACCGGGCTCGGCTGACGCTGCGAATAGATCGCCGAGATGGGTGCCTACGTCAAGCTTCTCGAGTACGACAACATCGACGGCATGATCCTCCTCTCCGAACTTTCGCGAAGACGTATCCGATCTATCCAGAAGCTCATTAGAGTCGGGCGCAATGAGGTCGTCGTCGTGCTTCGAGTTGACAAGGAGAAGGGTGCGTGTTGACTGCTCCTTGCTTCCCACATGGTGTGGCTCTCTTTGCGGGAGGCTAACATGAGGCCGACAGGATATATCGATCTTTCAAAACGACGAGTGTCGCCCGAGGATATGGTGAAGTGTGAGGAGCGATACAACAAGAGCAAGACGGTCCACCTGATCATGCGACACGTCGCCGAGAAGACGCAGACCCCCATCGAGACTCTGTATGAGACGCTCGCCTGGCCGCTGAACCGGAAGTTTGGCCATGCCATTGATGCTTTCAAGCTGTCCATTACGTAGGTGGCTTTCGTATGTTTATCCAATTTGCAGTCCGCTAACAAACAACCAGCAACCCGGAGGTGTGGAACGACATCACCTTCCCCAGCCAGCCCGTGGCCGACGAGCTGAAGCTGTACATCAGCAAGCGCCTTACTCCGCAAAAAACCAAGGTCCGCGCCGACATCGAAGTCACCTGCTTTGGCTACGAGGGCATCGATGCGGTCAAGACCGCGCTGCGAACCGCCGAGGCGGGCAACGCGGCCGAGGGCGAGAACGGTACCGAGGTCAAGGTCAAGCTCGTGTCCCCGCCTCTGTACGTGCTTACCAGCACCTGCCTGGACAAGAACCTGGGCATTACCCGCCTACAGGAAGCGATTGGCGATATCCGAAAGAGCATCCAGGGAGCCGGTGGTAACTTGACCGTCAAGATGGAGCCCAAGGCTGTGACGGAGAGCGACGACGCTGAGCTGCAAGCATTGATGGAGAAGAGGGAGCGCGAGAACGCGGAGGTCAGCGGTGACGAGAGTGTGAGCGACAGCGACGACAACATTCCCGAGACGATCTAAGCATCAGTCCGGAGTCGCTGTATGTTGTGGTGTTCCCGGGGGTTCGGACCAGAATAGTTGAGGACCATGCGAGAATACTGCGACCTCGGGAATCCCGAACAAACCTAAGCCAGCAAGAAAAAACTTCAGAGGAAGGGGTTAGCCTCAAGATGTACAGAGGAGCTGGAGATGTTAGGCATATCATGTAGCTATTCCATAGCTATTCCACAGAACGTGACGCTTGAAATGGCGTTGAGGGAAGAAAAAACTGCATTACACTCATTAGTCGTCAAAGTTTCTGGTATTAGCATGCAGACTCTCTACGCCTATGACTCCCTTTTCGTATGCTGCTTCTTGTCGCCCTACCTTGAGGTTCATTGTTCTGAGGTCGTCACTGACGGCGCTACGGCCCGCTAACCCACACAGGGAGGAGGCGTCTATTTTTGCAGGGTCCATCTCCCCATATCTCAAGTTCACACCTCACATCTCACCAACACGCCCGAACTCTCACCTCGCAATTCGCGTAGCGTGCTCATGGCTCTCGGCTCGCTATGGGCGCGACTGAGGAGCGGGCGGCCAAGCACGGCTAGAACGGCGGCGCTGCAGCTCGTCGGGTTCGCGACCTGGATCCCCGTGATTGCGTGGTTCAACCTGCACGTGGCGGAGCTGACGCTCGTGGATGGGCCGTCGATGTACCCGTTTATGAACGCGGACAGGGACGCGACGCTGAGGAGGGATGTGGTTCTGAACTACAAGTGGGCGCCACAGGAGGGGCTTGAGAGGGGGATGATTGTGACGCTGAGGTGAGTTTGCGGTTTCCCCGGCTTGGGGGCGTGTCATGAGGAGGAACGGTTTTGTGAGCGGGATGAGAGCTGACGCTTAATGGAATAGGAGTCCGATGCATCCAGAGACCGTGGCCGTGAAGCGCGTCGTCGCGCTGGAGGGTGACGTCGTGCGGACGAAGCCGCCGTATCCGATCGCGACGGTGAGGATACCGCAGGGCCACGTATGGGTCGAGGGCGACGGTCCGCCGGGGTCGAGCCTCGACAGCAACACGTACGGGCCGGTGTCTCGGAGGCTGCTGACGGGGCGCGTCACGCACATTGTCTATCCGTTCAGGAAGTTTGGCCCCGTGAGGTGGTGGGAGCACGAGGGGCGGCCGCTGGTGGAGTGAGTTGGCATGGGAGTCGGACTTGTACATTACTGTGTGTGCGATGGAGGTTGGGAAGGATTATTGCTGAGCCAGTGTACATTGCAGCTTTGCCCTGAAGGGCGCATATTCTCGCCTTGTTTATACGGGCTGCTGGGCAGATACCAGCTACGGCGCATGATGGACTACCACCCAAGGATGCTTGTGCCATCAGCAGCAGACTGGCCCAAACGCGGCTCGGCTCGATCCCACCAACAATTTGCACGTTTACTCGCACAGACACAAAGCAGTCCATCCACCACTTCCCGACTCATTGAACGGCAGCAATTGCACCTGCGCACTCATGGCTGACAAGTCCTGGGCCCAACAGGCCGTCGACAACTTCTTCGCGAACCGCAGATCTCCAACTCAGTGGGAATGTGACCAAACTGCTCGCTCCATCACCGGCGCCTCGGCTGTTCGGCCGGTTGACACCCCAGGCTCGATGAGCTACACCGTCATTTGCACCAGTTGCGAGGACCAGCGTCAAGACCTTGTAATATCCTTCCGAGAGCCGCAAGCCAAGCTCGACGATGACATGGTCAAGTTGGCAAAAGAGGTCCATGGCTGCCTGGTACCCGAGGCGACAGACCATGGTATGATGAGAGGTGCCGATCCACCGCTTGCCATCTATGCAATGCCTCGCCTGCTGGGGATATCTTGCCTCGACGCCCTCGACTGTCAGGTGGAGATGGATCCCGATGATGAGGCCAAGCATTTTTGCTACGTTAGGCATCTTGCTAGGTGAATTACACCCTCACATCTTTGGAACTGGGCTGGCATATGGCTGTCACTCACGAGGTACTTTGCTCGGTGCTGGTTGATGCCGCAACATGTCGATGCTCGGGTACAAGCAGAGCGCTGCGCGGGAATTAGCCGCAGGCTCGCCAACCTCAAGGAGTCCCCATCATCCGTACTGCCCAGGTCGACAATATCCAAGCTGGAACACCGACTCCCCATGCTCTTCAGCCAGGAATACTGCCAAGTTCTCACGCACGGCGACCTCTCCCAAAGGAACATCCTGGTTAGTGAAGAAACGTACGAAATTACAGGCATTGTCGACTGGTCCCTCGCGGCTGTGCTGCCGATCGGCATGGAGCTGGACTGCCTCCTGCTGACGACGGGGTACATGGACCTCGATGGCTGGCATGACTACGCCTGCCGGTCGCAGCTACACGTGGCCTTTTGGGATGAGTTCTGGACTGCCTCGGGAGTTGAAGATGGCGTATATCGGCAGAAGTTTCGGGACTTGGCTGAGTCGGCGGCCAGGATTGGCGCCATTCTGCGCTATGCGTTCCATCGTAATTCCGACGGCTCGGCTTCTGAAGTAGTCGTAGCGTCAGACAGAATGTCGGAATACCTGAGTCCGTGGTTTACTGATTAATATGACCTACTTTCCGCACAAAGCTGGGAGGGAAGGCAAGGACCTCCTTCTGGCCCGGCCTTGGGAAATCAGCCTTGGGCTCCTAGCCGAGCCAACTGATTGGCCATGGGGGGAGTCAGAGTGATGAGGGGTCATCTTCCAAGCCTTTGTTTGGAGCCCAGCTGCTCATACTCCCAAATCCCACTGAACACTGGCGAGTATTGGCGTCTTGCCACATGCCCTCCGATCACGTCGACTGTCTGTTACTAGGCTACCCTCATCATGGCACCACAAGTTACGAACTGGGAAGAATTGGCTTTCCTATCCGAAGAATCCGACTCCGAAACTGGGGAATTTCGGTACACCACGTTTTTCGTCATCGACGATGATGGCGTATACAATGGCCAGCTGAACCTTCCCAAACGCGATATCACATTCCAACAACTCTCATCTGCGCTGATGCCCGTCCCCGACAAGGATATCTTTCCAGAGTGGCCGCTTCCCGACGTGACTCTCACGCTGGCCCCACGTGAACTCCCTGTCGAAGTCTATATCAAGCATCCCGACCTGGGCATGTATGACGTGTTTAAAGAACACAACGTCCTACATCTTCTTCCACAACAGTTACTAGAGGAGGCCCAGGCCATGCAAGTGCTTTTCAACCATCCACATCCTAACATTATCCGCTACTACGGCTGCCAGGTACGACGGGGCCGCATCAACGGTCTCGTCCTGGACCGACACCCGAACGACTTGTCCGAGTATCTCAAACATGGGATTGGGACAATAGACAAGGAACCATTTATGGAGGCCCTCGAATCGGCCATCCATCACTTGCATTCGCTCGGCTGGGCTCATAACGACCTCAACCCGGGAAACATTCTGGTCAACGAGGCTGGCATGCCGGTTCTGATCGACTTTGGCTCCTCCCACGAGGTCGGCGCAGGGCTGACAACCAGCCGGGGGACCAAGGGTTGGATTGACGGGGACATGAAGGACTACACCACGTCAGAGAAGCGCCACGACATATCCGCTCTCACAAAGATTCGCGTGTGGCTAGACGAGCCAACATTTGAGACGTAGTAGCTAGCGTTGTGTGCTTTACTACGGAGTACGGTGACCAAGACAGCTCCAAACGGGTTGGGGATCCAGGGAAGGCTGAAACTGAGAACGCTTTTCTCGTGAGCCCGCTGAGATGCGATCAATGCGATTGTTTGCTAAATATTTTAAGCAGTGAGCGCTTCCAATTATGGTCACTTGTATTTTCGATGATGATGTTGATGGCTTGGTCAGGCCAGTCGGCCGACCAGTGACGTTGAGAGGAAGACGCCACGCACGGGCCACCGGGGATAATGTCGGAGATCGCAAAAAGTTCTGCGACTCGCGGCCTTATCACGCACTTCTACAACTCCCTCCACCTTCCTCCATGCGAATTCCCCGACGACCATCCTTCCTCTGCCCCTCACTTCGAACGGCATAGAAAGCGCAGATACCGTGCATCCAGTCCAGCCCGCTCCAGTCCAGCCCAGCGGTCGCTTCAGCTGGGCGCGTGGCCTCTGCTCTTCGCCCTTTGCTCCTGGTCGGCCCATCCGTCGTCGTCGGGAATGCCCCTGGCCTCTCAGCTCTCCAGCTTCTTCTCGGCCGGCTCGACATCCCCGACTGCGACAGCGACCTCGAGCAGCAGCAGCGGCGCGCTCGACGACGTCGTCCTCGCGCCGGAGCCGCCCCCTCGCCATGCGGGACAATACTCGCTGGGCCTGTCGGAACGCAGCGCCAGAGGCTCCGACCCTGGTCATATCATGAAGTCGGAGGATGTCGAGGTCGAGGGCCGGCCGCCGTACCTCCATGTACGTCTAATGCCCCCTAGCCCTGGCCCATCGTGGTAAATGGTGTGGGACAATGCGCTGACTCGTGGTGATGTAGGCCATGGTCGCGGGTGGCATCGGAGGGTCGACGGGCGATTTGCTGATGCACTCGCTGGATACGGTCAAGACGCGACAGCAGGGCGATCCGAACATCCCGTCGAGATACACGTCTCTGGGGCAGTCGTACTACACAATATGGAGGCAAGAGGGTATTCGCAGAGGGCTGTACAGCGGTTGGCTGCCTGCGTTGGGCGGCTCGTTCCCAGGCACCGTCCTGTTCTTTGGCACGTACGAATGGAGCAAGAGGTTTCTCATCGACCACGGCCTGCAGCATCATCTGGCCTATCTCTCTGCGGGTTAGCCACCTCCTCTGTTTAAACCACTTGGTTCGCCCACGCTAACACTGCGCAGGCTTCCTCGGCGACCTGGCCGCCTCCATCGTCTACGTCCCCTCCGAAGTCCTCAAGACGCGCCTCCAGCTCCAGGGCCGATACAACAACTCACACTTCCGCTCCGGCTACAACTACCGCGGCACCGTCGACGCGGCGCGCACGATTGTCCGCACCGAGGGCGCCTCGGCCCTCTTCTACGGCTACAAGGCCACGCTCTACCGCGACCTGCCCTTCTCGGCGCTGCAGTTCATGTTCTGGGAGCAGTTCACCACCTGGGCCAGGAAGCATAAGCAGAGCCGCGACATTGGCGTCCCGCTGGAGCTCCTCACTGGTGCTGCCGCCGGCAGTCTCGCCGGCATCATCACCTGCCCGCTCGACGTCATCAAGACCCGCCTGCAGACGCAGGTCAACCCGCCCGCGGACCCTTCAAGCCGCACCAAGGACCTCAACCCTCAGAAGCGCCACATATCGACCTCGTCGCCCAGCACACACCGGCCGCAGCCCGGCGCCATCGCCCTCGAGACGTCCTCGGTCATCACCGGCCTGAGGGTCATATACCGCACCGAGGGCCTCGCCGGATGGTTCCGCGGCGTCGGCCCGCGCGGTGTCTGGACGTTCATCCAGAGCGGCTGCATGCTGTTCCTGTACCAGCGGCTGCTCCATCAGCTGGAGGTGTGGACGCCAGCCGACAAGGAGGGGCTGTAAAGGTTCCCTTGCGTTGTGTTTATGTGAGTAGACCGGTGTGGTGTTTGAGTGTACAGATATAAAAAGCGAATGCGTGTACAAGTAGATGTGAGAAGGGCGGGTTTATGTGGGCGATACACGCCCCGTCATCATTGTTGGGCGTTGGGGTGATAGATGTTGGGTTTCAGAGATATATAGATAGACGGCTTGGACGACATGTCCTGACATCAACTCATGGTTTATACTTCAGATATATGGCACACCCCTCAGGGCGATGTTTCCATTGCTTCATGTGACGCGAACGCCGCGCCGCGAGGTGGACTACTAAAGTGTAATAAAAGGATATCGGTACCTTCTTCTTCTTCAAGTACAAACCCGGGTATAGTCTAAACACCGCATCCTTCGCTCGAAATACAAAAGGGAAACCCCAGCAACTCGAACAGACAGCCCTCACGCGTCGGGGTCGCTCTCGACGACCGCGTCGGCGGGCTCAAAGTCGGCGACGCGGGCCATGAGCTCGTCGCGCGCGAGGCACACGGCGAGGGCGACGGTCAGGGCGTTCCAGACGCTCTGCTGGCGGTCCATGAAGTGGACGTCGACGTGGAAGCTGACGTAGGCCGTCTCGCCCTTGGCGGCGTCGACGGTGAGCAGGAAGACGGAGGTGCGCAGGATGAAGAGCCCGTAGACGACGGGCGGGGGGCGGCGGTACTGGGTGGTGTCGGAGGAGGCGGTGATGGTTGCGTCTGGGTCGGGGTCTGGGTCGAGGGAAGAGGGCCCCCCTGGGCTCTCGGGGGTTTCTTCGCTCTTGATGGCTTTGGGAGGCTCGCCATTGTCCGTGGCTTCGTCGTCCCCGTTGTGCTGGAGCTCGCCGTCAGCACCGGGGGCAAGACTCGGAATGTCCGATTGGTCCTCAGCCCTCTCATCGATCTGGACCGGCACCTCCTCATCCGTAACCGATTGCCACTCGCCATTTGTCGACCCGTCATCTTCCAGCGTGTATTTTGCAAGCAGCAGCTCGTCCGGCGATAAGCTCGGATCCTGAGCTCGCTGCTCGTCGACGTTCCAGAACCCGGGGTCGCGGTCGATCCGCAGGAACTCGCGTTGCAAGCGGGCGAGCGCGCGCATGCGCCGCTGCATGATGCTCGTGATGTCGCCCTCCTCCATGTCCGAGTCGATGGCCTCGACGATGATGTTGGGGACGTACTTGAGGAACTTGTAGCCGCCGTCCTCGGCGGCCCAGTTCAGGAAGTGGGCTATCCCCTTCTTGATGAGCGCGGGGGCCTTGCGCCGCAGGCCGGACTGGCAGGTCGTCCGGACGCTGGAGGTGAGGTCAACCAGCTGCAGCAGGGCCATGGTGGCTGTCGCCCCGTGTGTCAGTTGAAATGTCTTTTGCGGTGGAAGGGAGGGCTGATGCCGACCTTGAAACTCCTTGGTCGAGTGCGCGTAGATTATGGGCGGGAACTCGTCCGACGCCTGGAAGATGCTGTCCGCCATGGGCACGCCGCGGAAGTCGACGTCCCAGTGCGCGGGCAGCAGCGGCAGATCCTGCCGGAGGAAGAGCACCTCGAACAGACGCTCCTCATCCTTGGCCCAGGTGCTCGCGCCCGGGTAGCGCTGCTTCTCCATCTCCAGCTCCTCGGCCAGGTTCACGTCGGCGGCGGGCTGGAGCTGAGCATCATCAGCCGTCGACAGCTCGGACTCCATGTCGGAACTCTCCAGCGGGCTCTTCTCACGGCGGCGGGGGCTCTTGGGGGGTCGTTTCTTGGGCGTCTCGGAGCGGGCTGGGCGAGGCGTGATGTCGATGTCGTCCGTGGCGGGCGGCGGCGGGCTCAGTGAGCCAGATGTAGTGACGGGCTCGCCCATGGCGAAGGTGGCGCGTAGTGGTTTGCGATGAGCTCGGGTCAAAGGCTCGCGGTCATTAACAGGGCTCATGAAATTGATAAAGTCTTGCGGTGTGCAGCGTGCGGTGTGTGTAGTTGGGGGCTCGCCGTTGAAGGAGGCGCATCGCAAACGCCGCGCCGTGAGGAACCCCTGACTGGCACCGCAGTAGGACAATACGTCGTCGAACAAAGGAGTCGGGCGAGGCAGCTTCGGTGAGTTTGGTTCCAGCGCTGTTGGCGAACAGCCGCTCACCTTTTCTTCCCAGCTCACGGGAGCACTGTCAGATAAAACGTGGATTAGGGTCACGGTGGTTGATGAGTTGAGTTGCCGCTCATTGTGTTTTGTGGGGCCAACAGAGCGCATCCATTGTTCAACAACTGGCAGTCGGCGGTTTGCTACGAGCGACAAACAGTGGACAGGACATGCCTGGAAAAGACGAAGTTGATGGGTGACCCATTCGACAGTATCTTCAAGGAGCTTCAAAGACATCAGCGTGATGACGGAGCGACAGACGATCGCGGTATGTATTCATGAATGCCAGCAACGTATTGAGTGCCACCGGTGTAGACCATCCTTCGTAGCCACTGCTCAATAGCATTGAACTAATTGAGCGTTTATGTTTATCTTCTCAAGATGAGGATCTGAGGCTTACGTTGTAAACTACAGCAATGTACGTTGTTTGTCGGAGGTTGATGCCTTTTCTCCACTGTAAGCTCTACGAGTACGAGCCATGTGTAGGAAACGTCTGCTGACGTAACCCGCCTGGTCAGCCGCAAGACCAATCAGCGCATGGCGAGGCCATGAAATTCTTCGTCGTCGAGATTCGACTCGTCGCGACAACCTCACCAGCACGTGCGCGACAATGGCCGAAGTAGCAAAGGTGGCCGCGCGCCAATTACCAGCCTTCAAACTGGGGAAGAAGCAGGTGTTCCTGTAGGCTCGCTCCCACCCCGTCGGCGTCGCCTGCACCGTCTGGCTGCTAATCGCATCTCCCCAGGCCCAACCATGTAATCACCTTCCTGCGAAAGGAGCACCTCCCGCCCAACGAGGCCTGCTTCAAGGTGCCCGTCCGCTTCACCAAGTTCGACCTCCGCGACTACCTCTGGAACCTGTACAACGTCGAGGTCAAGACGGTGCGGTCGTACGTCAAGCAGCAGCCGCTCACGCAGCGCAACTCACACTCGCGGTCGTGGTACCGGCCGCAGCCGCTCAAGATCATGACGGTCGAGCTGGCCAAGCCCTTCCAGTGGCCCGAGATGCCCACGAACCTCGAGCCGTGGAGCAACGAGCTGTGGAAGATGCGCGAGGACCTCATGGAGAAGCGCAACGAGGAGCAGCTCCACCAGCACAAGTTCACCATCCCGATGAAGAGCAAGGAGCCGCTGTCCAAGGAGAGGAAAGAGCTGGCCAGCCTGGCCAAGCAGATGCTGTCTGGGCAGGTCAAGTGGTCCAACGACGTGGTGCTGGATCCGAAGTGGGACAGCTTGCTGGGAGAGGGCAAGAACGGCGACGCCGTAGCCAAGGAGGGCGATGCGACGAAGGGCGAGAATGTACCACGGTCATGAGCGGGAGCGCGGCGCCAAAGACTGGGGTCAACATGTGGAGGCTGCACATCTATGAGGGAGCATTCGGGACCCGAGCGGCCGCTGTCTTGCGGCCAGACTTTGTATGATTAGCGGGCACGACAGCTGTACAATACTGTAGCCATCGCCGAGTCACGACACTGCCGGCACATCCAAAATAACCAAGAAACCTTTTAAGCCAATAGCGGTTCAATTTCTGCACTCATTGGTTTGCTACTGACTGCCAGTGAGCAGCCTCTTGGAACCGGAGGACCTCGTATCCCCAGCTCCACCATCCCGCCGTCAGATTCCGGGCAAAGACTTCGAGGCCGGCGTAGTTTTGGCCGAGCACGTCCTGGAACAGTCCTCGCAGGCTGGGCTTCCTGGAGTGTATGTCTGGGGCGGCGACGATAACCCTGGGCCTCAGGGCACTGGGCGTGCGGGCGCCACGACGCTTCGCAACGAGCAGCTTCTCCCACGGCTTCCTCCAGAGCGAGTCGACGTCGTAGAGCGGCTCGCCACAGCTGGTGATCTTAACCCAGGTCCACTCGGTCACCAGCTCCAGTCCCCACGAGGCAAAGACGCCGGTGGGACACGTGAGGAGCTCGGGGATGCTGGCCTTGTTGGTGATCCAGACGGCGACCAGGCCGTCCGGGGCGAGATGAGCGGACACGGGGACGCTCGTGAGCAGCTCGCGTATCTCGGGCAGGCTGGCGGCCGTGGCGTACTTGTCTGTTCGCCTCCGGGCGGAGCGATTCGGCCACGGCGGATCGAGGACGATGAGGTCGAACTTGGGGGCCGTGTCGAGGAGCGTCTGCCTCAGGTCGTGTATCGACCCATGGAGGTAGTTGGCATCCGGGGGTACGACGGGGCAGGGCGGGAGTGCATCCGCGGCATGGGTCTCCGGAGCGGCCAAGCGAGGAAGATGAAACGGTCCCGAGTAGCGGTCTGCGAGCTGCCACAGGGCATCCTGCAGGGCTGCAGCAGTCATCAAGTCGGCGACCTGCGCGGCCGCAGACTGCTGCGGCCAGGAATGGGCGGCGCCGGCCCCACGGGCAGCACCACCATCCTTCGGCTCCGGCGTCGGGAACGGCTCTGCCGGCGGAGGGTCCGAGTAGATGCGGCGCGTGGGGAGCTGTCCCGGCAGGACTTGGCTCTCCTCGAGGGACCGGGGGATGTCCAGCAAGACGACGGACGAGTCGTCGCTTCGGAAGAGGATGCTGGGGCGTGTACCCGTCTCGGCGTCGCGGTGCGGCCCCAGCGGTTGCTCATCCCCGTTGGACATGGATGCGGCGGCGCATGGGAAGAGACCGGGAGCTTCCAATCGTTGTACATGTGACGCCCTTGCAAGCGGCTTACATCCTGGCCCTCTGGAGCCCATCGGCGTTCGGGAAAGACGAGGGTGGAAGGCTGTGGAGGAGGTGCGTGCCTTCGGCTCAGGGCCAGCGTCTCGGCAATCCTCGGCTCGAGGCGCTGCGGCGCACTGGGGCCCCGCCTCGACCCTCCCGTCCCCCAGGAAGCCGGGCGCTGCCTTTCAGCGGGCGCGACCACTGAAAGCGCTGCAGATGACGTCCGCTTCCCCATTGCCGGGGCCCCGTGGTGAGCCGGAATTTCCTCACCACCGAACGCCTCAGCTTTCCTCCAACACACTCGCAAACACTCGCTGCGGCCTCGGGACACGAACCACGCTCGCGGGCTTGCTCCTCTTCACCCCCGGATACACACCGCACGACGCGCGCCGGCATGCCAGTGCCCTGAGACGCCGAATTCAACGCCCGAGCCAGCCACGTGCCGGTCGAGTCCGGAATGCCGTCCTCGTCGGCCCTCGTGGACCATGCCCCTTCCATGTCCGAGATTGCGCGCAACCAGGTCCAACAGGTGCGACAGCATGTTGGCGCCTCTGCTGCTGTCGCCACCGTCGCCGTGGACGCGAATGGCCCGGCCGTCTGTCCCACCGACGACGAGGCGCTGACGCCGCGCAAGCAGGCGACGAGGTCCTGGGACTATGTCTGGCGGTCGGGAGTCGCCGGCGGCATGGCAGGCTGCGCTGTGAGTAGACCCCCGCGGCGAATCGCCGGGGGCGACCGGCAGAGAGCATCGTGCTGACGCTGTCGCAAACAGGCCAAGACGCTCGTCGCGCCGCTTGACCGGGTCAAGATCCTCTTCCAGGCCAGCAACCCGCAGTTCGCGAAATACACGGGGTCCTCGTTCGGCGTCGTGTCCGCCATGAAAGACATCTACCACTCGGAGGGCGGCGTCGGGCTGTACAGGGGCCACTCCGCCACGCTGCTTCGAATATTCCCCTACGCCGGCATCAAGTTCCTCGCGTACGAACAGATCCGAGCCGTCATCATCCCCGACAAACACCACGAGACACACATACGACGGCTGCTGAGCGGCAGTCTGGCCGGCGTCACCTCCGTCTTTTTCACATACCCGCTGGAAGTCATCCGCGTGCGACTCGCGTTCGAGACGAAGCGCGAGGGGCGTTCGTCGTTGACGTCCATCTGCCGGCAAATATACAACGAGCACCCGGTCAAGGAGACGGCGGCCGCAAGGCTTCCCAATGCGCCCGCCGTCGCAGGGGCTTCCATTCCCATGGCGGAGCCCCTCGCGCCTCGGATCGGCTTCACCAACTTCTACAGGGGCTTCTTACCCACGCTCCTGGGCATGCTGCCGTACGCCGGCATGTCCTTCCTGACACACGACACCGTCAGCGACCTGATGCGCCACCACTCCGTCGCACAGTACACAACCCTCCCTAGGACGAAGAACCAGCCCGCCGACAAGCCCGCGCCGCTGCGCTCCTGGGCCGAGCTGACCGCCGGCGGCCTGGCCGGCCTCATCTCCCAAACGTCATCATACCCGCTCGAGGTCATCCGGCGGCGGATGCAAGTGGGCGGCGCGGTCGGCGACGGCCGCAGGCTGAAGCTCGGCGAGACGGCCAGGACCATCTTTCGAGAAAAGGGCATCCGGGGTTTCTTCGTCGGGCTGACGATTGGGTACGTCAAGGTGATCCCCATGGTGGCGGTCAGCTTCTACACGTACGAGCGCATGAAGCGTGTTTTTGGTATATAAGAGGGCCATCGACGGGGTGCATTTGGGCTGGGCGGTGGGCGGTCTTTTTCTTGCTACGGCGTTGGTGGTCTCTTGCTGCTGTGAAGCAATTGCATCGGTGATGGCTGGGTGTTGGATATTTCCTGGATCATCATGAGCACCGCGGGAGCAGTCTGGCGGTCTATTGATCGCGGAACGATGTCACTCGCATGAATGCATGCCATATCCTTTGACATTATATTTATATATACGAAGTACATTTGTCGCTATATTGATGAGGGAAGGTGTCTCAGCGATTGAGGTAGTTCATGTTGAAAGCCGTAGCGCCTGGCAGTGGGCGTCTCATCTTTGACCGTCGCTGTCGGCTTCGTGCAATGAAACCGGAAATGTCCACCCCATGCTCCGGGTACTCTAGATATGTAAAACCAGACAATACCAAGAGCAATAGGAATTGAATGGCATTGTCGAGTCTTCCAAGCTGCACGTAGCGAATGAGGAAGGCTCCTGATTGGCTGGCGGCCGCTCGAGGTTGCGCTCACATCCCTGCCAATGCGGCTCTGCAAAGCTCTCCAACCGCTTTCTGAGCTCCAGATAAACCAACAACCGCGGCCACCACCACCGTCATCTCTTCACATCCACGACGGCGAGCTTCCGAACCCCTGGACGCCTGCCACTGTCCCCTGTCGCTGCCTGCGTACGCCGTCGAATTGCGCGCGTCCCTACGCCGACGGCCTTCACCCCCGTCGCGCACAAATCATCGACAGCAGCCTCGCGAACCCCGGAGTCCGGCATCGTCCACCGCCCGCCATCATGGCCCTCGCCGACCAAGACCCCCTCCTCCTCCTCCGGCAGGCCATCTCCTCCGGCAGCCCCTTCATCCCCAGCCCGTCGGACGACCCGGGCGCGGCGGAGGCGGGCCTCGCCCAGGCCTCGCACCTGCAGTTCACCGGCCGCGGCACCGCGCTGCCCTTTGACGCGCCCACGCGCTTCATCTCCAACGACAAGCCCGTCGACCTGCGCAGCATCTACTTCGCGTGGCTGAACCGCGAGCTCGCCATCCCCGAGTACAATGCCTCGGCCACGACGCTCAACGACGGGCTCGCCGCCGCGGGCTCCGCGGGCCGGGTCCAGAACCTGGGCTTCATCGAGCGCCTCGACCTGATCACCTGGCTCGAGGGCGCCAGCGAGGAGAGCGAGTACATCAAGCCGCTGGCGGGCGACGCCGAGGCCGCCGCCGCGGGCGCCGCGCCGGCGGCCAAGCCCGGTGCTGCGTCGTCGGCCGCGAAGG
>JALHBX010000220.1:0-66068 GCA_024340025.1 Tolypocladium tundrense | reverse complement strand
CGCGGTCGGAGCAGGCGCCGGCGCCGCGGCCGCCGCCCGGGGCAGCACGACGTGCGCGGCCGGCACCACCGCGGCGGACAGCATAAGCGAGACCCAGAAGATCCAGCGCCAGCTCAGCAGCGCGGTCAGCACGCCGCCGAGGATGAGCCCCGCGATGAAGCCCACGGAGCCGGCGGCGGCCCAGAAGCCCAGCGCGCGCGCGCGGGCGCGATCGCCGGGGAAGTGGATGGCCACGTGCGCCTGCGCCGAGGGGATGGTGAAGCCGGCGCCGATGCCCTGGAACGCGCGGCCGACGACGAGCGCGGGGAAGCTCGGCGCCAGGGCGCAAAGCAGCGTGAAGAGGGCGAAGAGGTACGCGCCGAAGAGCAGCACGCGGCGGTGGCCGAAGATGTCGCCGCCGCGGCCGCCGAGGAGGAGGAAGCTCCCGAACTGGGCGTGTGAGTTTACGTGCTGTCATGGTGAAGGGTAAGGGAGGGTTTACCGTCAGGGCATACGCCGAGATGACCCATTGCAGCTGCGCCTGGTCGGTGCCGAGCTGCTGCCCGATCGTCGGCAGCGCGATGGTCACGGCCGAGAGGTTCGACACTGGGTTCTCGTCAGGACGGGGCGGGGGATGTGCGCGCTCGATGCTTACGGTCGAGGACCATGGCTGAGCAGACGACGAGGAGGATGAGGTGCGGCCGGGGCTCGCTCGCGCCGGAGGGGAGGGCGGCGAGGCGCCGCAGGATGCTGACTGGACCGCCCATGGCGGATGGCGATGCGGATGGCGGTTGATGAGGTGAATGATGAAGATGGCGGGAGGTTCGTCTTATGGAGGGGAACGCTCGTCGCGATTCGGCCTGGATGCATGCTCCACCGTGAGATCGGCGTGACTCATACGAAGTAGCTATTGTATGCTGCGGGCAGTCTGGAGGACGATGTCGTGTCTACTGCTCCAGCAGGGGATTTCCCACCAGTCAGTTCAGTGACACTCACTTGCGGGTTGCAGCCAATACGGAGTACGGAGTACGAGTAGTCGGGCAGCTTGACAGATGAAGGTGGTTGGTTCGGCACCTGCCGAGTCGCGGGCCGCGACGCCAATGCAGCCGTCCTTTGGCGGTCTTGGCAGTGGGACGCCTACTCTTGTGCTTCCAGGTTCCATCCTGGTGGTAGTTTAGCGGGAAGTATTTCCAGTGCGCATTGCATGCGTGGCTGCTTGTAATCCAGCCAACGTCATTGCCGGACCATGCCTGATCTGCCCATCCAGCTGCCAAAAGGCACGTTACAGCAGCAACGGCGCCGACAGGGACTTAGACATGCAGTCTCACCAGCAGCTCAGTGCATTCCTGAGTTCAGGCAAAGATCGCTTGCCGGCCTACAAGGATGACCATGTTTTGCGCAGTCCCAGCATGCTGCACCACCCGTGCATGTTAGCACTCGCCTATAATCACGCGCGTCGCCACCTTGTACGGAGTACGGAAAAAGTATACATCCATCCGCGTTGCCGTACTGCGATTTCAGTGTTTCCCAACCTCAACCATCCTTTTTCATCGTCAAACACCTGCTCTTCCAAACGCCTCAAAGGCGTCTCCCACCATGGCAGATTCTGAGGTGGTTGAGTATCACCATTACTGTCCCCCTGGCGTCCGCCGTGTTCTAGCTTCCGGAACCAGCGCCTTCATCGGTGAGGTTGATGACTCGACCGTCCTCAAGTACCCCCTCGCACCGGGCGGTGACATGACGCGCCTCGAGCTCGAACACAGAATTCTGGGCATCACTGGCCACCATCCCCGGATCATCGCGCACAAAGGATTCACTGATGCGGGCTTGTACCTTGAGCGTGCAGCAAATGGGACCATCTTCAGCTTCTTGACCGAGACCACGCAGCACCCCCTTTCTCTTCAGCAGCGGATAACTTGGTGCCGGGAGGTCGTCGAGGCTGTTGAACATGTCCATTCGAAGAGGGTGATCCACTGCGACATCCAGCCCATGAACATCCTGCTCGACGAGAATCTCCACATCAAGTTGGCTGATTTCCAGGGTCGTCATCTTTCTGAGGACGGTGAGGTTCTCTTGGCTGGATGGTCAGGCGAGCCGTGCAGATACTTTTGCCCTCGGGAAGACGACTTTGAGGCCGATTGGCAGACAGACCTGTTTGCCCTTGGGTCTACCATCCACTTTATTGTTACCGGTCACGAAGTCTTCTCAGATATCATAGCCGGAGAGGCTGGGTGGGACGAGAAGGTACGGTCTCGGTTTGCGAGCTGTGTTTTCCCAGACGACCCGCATCCCTGTGCAGCCATCACCCAAAAATGCTGGAGGCGGCAATACAGCTCGGCGAGTGAGGTTTTGAAGGACATCAGCGCTGTCGAGCATTCACACAGTGTGAGCTCCATCAGTGCCGAGGATAAGGTTGCTAGCTGTCAATCTCAAGTGCATTATTCTCTATCGCGGATGTCTACTTCCGCGCCAAAACAGGTGCGTTCGAGATCTGCCGATCTATTCGCAATGGGCCTACGTAAATCGCCGACTCGTTGAAGCGAAGCCTTCCATCCGGTGTACACATCTTTATATCCCGTGTGCTGGCTTTGGTGAAGAAGATGGCGATGCACCCGGTCTGTCCAAACAACAACGCAGCGATAAATCTCGAGCCCGCGACCTCTTGACCGATATTTTCTTGGTCTTAGGGGCCGGGGGATTCTTGTTGTGCACTTTTGCATTGCCTCTTACGAAGCTGAGTATTAAATTAAAGGATCCATACTAGCACTTCAGATAGTAGATGGCTTTAAGCGGGCGCCTGTAAAAGCCTATAGGTGTCCTACTAGAATATAGGGTACCGGGCAACGGGCGCTCGTTCTTACACCCTACCTAGGTAGTCAACACCAGTTCTATCAGCACTAAGTCTACTTAAAGAGACACTCAAGATCATGGCCCTCAAAGCCCTCGAGGTCCTTTCTCCACGCCTTGAGCATAACATCCCTCCCAGCCTTGGCGACTTGCGCCCCCTGCTCCGGCGTGCCCCATCCCGGTGTCTCTGCCCCAATGCATATCAAATGTGCCCCTACGTGAACCATGGCGCGGAGCATGAACTCGGTGTCTACCTTGCCATACCCGTCCGCAAAGCCCTGGATGATCCACAGGCCGGCGTCGATGTCCTTGTACAGCTTCAGCTCCCATAGCTCCGCGACGACTTGGCCCAGGTCTTCGGGCTGCACGCCGAGCTGCGCCATCTCCCAGTCCACGATCCGGACGGGGATTTGCCTGCCGTTTTCGATGGGCGTGTTGGGTAGCAGGACGCTGCGAAGAACCAAGTTAGCTATCAACGACGCTAACGTGCCGAGTAAGAGGAGATCGGTTGGGAGGTTCGCCTACTTTCCGGTCCAGAAATCCCCGTGGATCACTTGCAGACTAGCCTCATCCCTCAGCTCAGCGGAGGCCATATCCGCGACCTGCTGGAGGACATCCCTGTATTCCCCCAAAATGGACGGATGCTTGTCCACCATCTGAAGCAGCCGGTCGTAGTTGATCATCTTCTTGATGTTCTGCATCTCCTTGTTCCTGGCAAACAACTCACGCAAGCCGCTATTCGCCGGCTGCTGGCTCCAGTCGTGGAAGCTGCGCAGCCACTTGCCGAGGCAGCGTCCGAGCTGCACGCACTGCGGCTTGAGAGCCTCGGAGGCGGGCGCGGGATAATGCTCGAGGGCGTACTGCTTCAAGCTCACGGCGTTGGGCAGATACTCCTGGATCTGGGTGCTGGTCTGCGGGTTGAAGTGGAACACCCTGGGAGTTCCGACTTCGCACGCTGGAGTGGTCGAGTGCGGGAGCTGGGAGAGAAGGCGTAGACTTTCCTCCTCGATTTGCTATAATCATGCAGGAGTCAGCACGGAATTCCTCAGCGACGTTTGTTTTTCGAAGACTTACGCAGCGGGACATGGTCAAGGCAAAGTCGGGATGCTGGGCGACGTATGCCTCGCCGTGTTTGACCACGACGTCCGTCGTCCCATCTGGCAGCGGTTGTTCAAGTTTGGCGTGGTATATGAAGTTTGCGGTGCCGCCTGTGAGTGGTCGTAGGGACGAAGCAGCGTAGGCTGTGCCTTCGAGCTCATTCCTGACCGCGGCTTCCATCTCTGCTTGGGTCTTTATGGCCATGGCAGAAGTGAGAGAGGTATCAATGAACAGTTGACACGAGGATAAGAAGGTTTGCAACCTGTCTCCTGAATGGGCGATCGTTGTGCCCGATGCTTTACCTTGTAGTTGTCGTTGAGAGAACTCGACAGACTGCTGAGCGACGGCTGCCCAAATACATACATAAGGGTGCATCGCTGTAGCTGTTCGCACCTGACTCAGCAATCGCCGTCATCTACGGGAACTCAGTGCCAGGCCGGAGTGACTCACTGAGTGCAGGTGGACCCCTCTTCGACACAGGAGGGCTAGCTCATGCGGGGGTGGGGAGGCTGTATTACTACGAAGTACGTCGCGGACGTAGGAATGCTGCTATCACTGTTGTTCACCTCTCTGACGGCTCGTATATGCAACACGCTGCCAAAATGCCACTCATTGAACATGTGATCCATTAACTGAATAGACTGCTGCTACTCGTAGTGAGGCCTTGTGCTCTATCTCGTACCGAGACCCTTACATGCTGCTTGACCAACCTGCAGTCCACACTCACTGAACTGTTTCCCGCGTCTCCCAGTTGCCGTCTCCACCTCACTCCCAGCTCACTCAATCTTCTCAAACAACACCCGTCCGTCCTTCACCCCGCGGTTCTGGTCGTTCAGATCGACCGCGAGCCCAGCCGCCTTGCCGTCGACGCCAATCTTGAACTCCGCGGCGAAAAACTCCAGGAAAACGTTCAGGTTGCAGAACAGCAGCTTGCCGTGCAGGGTCCAGTAGTCGCCCGACACGTGGTGCAGCCGCCACTGCTGCGCCCAGATGATCTCCGTGCGGTTGGCGACCAGGATGGTCTCGCCGGCTTTGTCGGGGTGGGGCTCCTGGAAGAGCGTGACGGTGCCGTATCCCGGGTCGTAGTACGTGCCCGCCAGTTCGCTGGTGTTCAGCGTGGGTGGCAGTGGCTGCGCGGGGCGAGTCGGGAAGAGGATCTTGTCTGCGTTCTTGAGATCGCGCTGGTTTTGGGCGAAACTCTCCTTGAATCTGGGACATGTCCGGTTAGAATTGCCCTTGGCTCGGACTTTGTGAGTAAAACATACCCCTTGTTGACATCCACTCGATCCTTGGCCGGCACCTTCAACCTCTGCTCGATGAGTCTCTGGACCAAGACACTCTCCGCCGCATTCGACGTCATCGCACCGTTGGCAAACGCAATGACTCCGTACTTGATGTTTGGGAACCAGTACACCTCGGCGCCAAACGTAATCGTCGAGCCGTCGTGCCAGTACGCCACCTCGCCGTGAATCGTCGTGCGAATCCACCCCAGGCCATATAACGTCACGTCGCTCGTGGGTCCCGCCTGGTTAACTGCTATCATCCTAGGGGTGCGGATATCCCTGTGTGTCGCCTTGGAAAAGGGCTCGGACTCGTGTATCAGGCACTGGATCCATTTGGTGTAGTCGAGGACGCTGGAGATGATGCCGCCTGCGCCGCTGAGCTTCTGTGCAGAGGTAAACGACAGTCCTTCGTACTTGGCGTCACCCTCTCTCCAGATATAGCTTGATGCGAGGTGCGCGGGTCCGTCTTGGGCCTCTCGCAGGCTCAGGTAGGTCGTGTCCATGCCTAGGGGCTTCCAAATCACCTCCTTCATCACATCGCCGAGCCATTTCCCCGTAACCGTCTCGATGACGTGCGAGAGCGTTATGTACATCAAGTTGCAGTATTGCCATTCAGCTCTCGGCTCCGCGCTAGGAGGCAGGTGCCGCAGGTTGCGAACCACCTCCTTGACGCTCGTGTCGTTGCCATTGCGTTCCGTGTGCCAAGAGTTGTCGTGACGAGCCAAGCCGGTACGATGGCTGACCGCATCGTCGAGTGTGATGTGAGCTGTTGCCCACTCATCTTGCAGGACAAAGTCGTCGCGAATTATCAAGGAAATTGGCGTGGTCCAGCCTTGGGAGAGTCCAGGATAGGCCTTAGAATCGATGAGATGCGCCAGTGTGGCCGCAGCGTGCGCCTTGGATGTTGAGCCGACGTAGTAGAGGGTCTCTGGGGTTGCAGGCGTGTCGGGAAGAGTTGCGAACCCAAATCCCTACCTTATCGTTAGAAACTGACGGTTTGCTCCTTGCTTGTGACGTACCTTTGCAAACACGTCATCACCGTCGATGACCGCAATTGACATCCCGGGAACCTTCCACTGAGCCATGATATCCTCGGCTAGGCCTTGAAACTCGTCGGTAAATGGATCTTTGGCCTCGTACCCCGCGCCACCAGTCTTTGTGTTGCTCGCGCCGATTGATTCCTGGTCGTTTGTCGACGCATCGTTCAATGCCAGAGCTGCGGCGACGCCACCAGCCGCGCTCAGCAGACTCAGTACCCTCATGATGTTGTGAAAGACGAATGATCCTGAAAATGAGAGGCCTGTGGTTGCGTACCCGGTGGGATAAAGGAGAAGAGTGCGTCAGCGTCGGCTGACCTGAGCTTCCTAGTTTGGCACACTCCAAAGTTCCTTCGGGTCAGCAGCCTGCGGTTGCCGTGTCTCGTCCCGTCTGCAGGGTACCCGTCCCGTCTCAATGACCTTGCACAACTCTTGCTGTCAACAATGCAGAGACGGCGCAGATGGCATCTTTTGCCATTGATGGTCGTCTGCTAAGCATTAGAGCCCGTCAAATATCAGTGCCATTGCAACGACTAACCTCTCTGCTGTAGATCAAAGGCTGGCTCGACTCTTTTCATCTTGAATGTCCCTCGGCATCCATGTCTGGCAACGGTTTTGTGATGTCTTAATACTTGTCGTAGCAGTGAAGCTCCGAGGTGCATCGCCGCGGGTCGTCTTGGTGTTCAGTTTGGCGCCCCTGTCCAACAGCACACGAACTGCTGTATGATGTTGCGCATTTTGCCAGCTCATCGCCGCATAGAGCAGCGCTCCAGCTTGTTTGTCCTTTGCCAGCACTGCGACATTGCAGCATGAGTGGCTGAGGGATGACGAGTCTCGTTGAATGGCAACGTGTGATGACCGACCTCGGGGCGGCCTCCGGTGCCTTTGTATAACGTCGACAGGCAGTATCACGAGTCACACTGATTGGACTGTTGGGTTCGCTGCCCAACTTCTTCTTTGATTTGGCGCTCTTGTCGAGACTACAGTACGCGTATTCGTACCCTCGGCCAGCACGGATTACGTGTACTTGGTAGGCATTGCGGCGTGTCTGAGCCACAAGCTAGCCACGGGACCGGCTCTGGAGCCGGCTATTGGCCGCACCCATCGGGAGCGCCCGTCAGCCATGCGTGGCATTGATCACTGCCCCCTCAGGCAGCAATGGCTGTGGTGCATGAATTGGGCACATTAAAAAAGCCTCAACTGTCTGTCCGCGTTGTCGAAGAGCACATGAGGAACTGGTAGACAGGTATGCGCAAGAACCGGAGCAGATTCGGAACAGAGGCCCTCGTGGAATGGGGTTCAGAGCTATTCCTCGTAGAGAACCAACGTATCGGGCCCGATTGGGTCGCTAAACCCCGGAACAGCCCCCCCTTTGTCCCAAAGCGGTAACATTTCTCAAGTCATATCTGTTGGTGGTATGTCTCGGATTCAGCGGGATGCTGTGCCACGAGGCTGTGGTAGTAAGTGTGGACCCTGCTTGTAGGAGAATCCCCCCATTTGATTCTTCGCACCGCTTTGGTCTAATGAGCAGAGATCCAGAGCACTGCCCATGTCACAGTATCACAAAATGCTTCGCCGCTGTTGGTCACAACAAGGGCACTGTTGGTTGCGCCCCATTGACCCCTTTCCGCCAGACCGATGGCTATATTTCCCGTGGGCCAGCCTGTCCCGCACCTTCCGAATCTCATGTTCTTACCTCTGGCTTCTGCTTCCCATCGTCGTTTGTCTTTCGTGTATAACCCCGTCTTGCTTATAGGCATTCGGGTATTGTTTATCGGATCTGTCTTTACCACTAGCCTGTTCTACGCTTGGGGCAGTTTAAAAAGTTGGACGGGAAAAGAGGGACAGAGCCTGGCAAGGAAAAAGGAAATACGGGAGAAAAGAGCGAGAAGGGAGCTATGCTTCAACCACAGCTCCTTCTCGCTGCTGCCGCTGCGGCCTTGTTTGTTTCTACAACGTCAGGTGCTGCTATCGAAGGTACTATAATTATTCCTATCCCAAACATACTCTCAGCACCACGCGATTGCGCATACGCTGACATCTCGCTAACAAACGCAATAGCGGAACACCTAGGCGAATCTGCTGCCGAGCTCGATTTTCTTGCGCGCAGAGCCACTCCCCAGGCCCCCGATGGCTACGGACCTGCCCCCGTCACCTGTCCCAGCAACCGCCCTGGGATCCGCGACAGCTCCAGCACTGTTCTGAGCCCCCAGGAGAAGGAGTGGCTCCCTCGCCGTCGCAGTGAGACGATCCCGCACATCAAGGACTTCCTCAAGAGGGCCGCTATCCCCGGCTTCGACAGTGACAAGTATCTGGCCAACGTCGACGCGAGTTCCCCGTCTCTGCCGAACATTGGAATCGCCATTTCTGGGGGTGGCTACCGTGCCATGCTTGATGGCGCCGGCGCCATTTCTGCCTTTGACAGTCGCTCTCCGGGGAGCACCGGCAAGGGAAACCTGGGCGGTCTGCTCCAGAGTGCCACGTACCTCTCTGGCCTTTCCGGCGGTGGATGGCTTGTGGGCAGCATCTTCATCAACAACTTCACGACCGTCCAGGATGCCGTCAACTCGGGCACCATTTGGCAGTTTGGAGAGTCGATCCTCAAGGGTATGTATGACGCTCTACTGTTCAGTACACTGCGAACAAGGGCCGCATATACGTGACATGTTATTGGAGGCACGACAGGTTCGCTATGAGCTCTTTGCTGACACAAGTGTTGCGCAGGCCCCAAGGATATCGGCTTGCTGGACTACTATACCACAATCTTCGGCGAGGTTGACAAGAAGCACGACGCTGGCTTCAACCGTTCCATCACCGACTACTGGGGTCGCATGCTTTCTTTCCAGCTTGTGAAGGCGAAGCACGGAGGGCCAGCATACACCTTCTCCTCTATTGCAGATGACCCTGACTTCTCCTCGGCCAAGACTCCACTCCCGATTCTCGTAGCCGATAGCCGTGCGCCCGGGCAAAAGAACACCACCGTCAACTCGACCCTGTACGAGTTCAGCCCCTGGGAGCTCGGCTCAACGGACCCCACGCTGAACGGCTTCGTGCCTCTCAAGTACGTCGGCTCCAAGTTCCAGGACGGCAAACTGCCCGATAGCGAAAAGTGCATCAATGGGTTCGATAACGTCGGCTACGTCATGGGCACCACGAGCAGTCTCTTCAACCAGATCATCCTGCGCCTCAAGAACAGCGAGGACAAATACGTCCCTGCCGACGTGCCCAAATTCGTCATCAAGGCGATTCTGGACATTCTGACTTCACTCGGCGATGCGAACAACGATATTGCCGACTACACCCCCAACCCCTTCAAGGGCTGGAACAGTAAGACCAACGACGCCGCGAATACAGACCACCTGACGCTGGTGGACGGAGGCGAGGATGGCCAGAACATTCCCTATCATCCGCACACTGTCGTTGACCGCAAGGTCGATGTCATCTTCTCTCTCGACTCGTCTGCCGATACTAATTCCTGGCCGGATGGCGCCGCCCCGATGGCCACCTATCAACGCTCTTTGAGCAGTATTTCCAACGGCACCAGCTTCCCCGTCATCCCGGGACGAAATTCCTTTGTTAACCTGGGACTCAACACCAAGCCAACCTTTTTCGGTTGCAACTCGAAAAACACCACTCAGCCCGCGCCGCTTGTTGTCTATCTCCCCAACTATCCTTATGTTACCCACTCCAATATTTCGACCTTTCAGATGTCCATCAACAACACCCAGCGTGATGCTATCATCTCGAACGGGTGGGCCGTGGTCACACAGCTGAACAGCACCCGCGACCAGGATTGGCCCATCTGTGTTGGCTGCGCAATGCTTCATCGCAGCTTCGAGCGCACGAAGACCACAATCCCCGAGAAGTGCAACCAGTGCTTCGAGCGTTATTGCTGGAACGGCACCATCGATGAACATGAGCCGTCCGCCGCCTATGAACCCAAGCTCTGGAGCAACGCGGTCGACATCAACAAGAAGAGCTCTGGCATGCGCGTGCTAGCTAGCACTGCTATTACGACCACTGCGGCTCTTGTACTTAGCATGGTACTTGCGATGTAGAGTTTGAAGATCATTGCGCTTTGGTTCGCGGGCATGTCATGAGAATGTTGTAGAGGATGTCGGTGGTCGAAGATGAAGTTGATCGAAATTCGTTCCATCATGCCTGGGAAAGGGTTCAGGGTACATGTAGCTTCATAAGACATTAGTTCAGCGTTGTATTGCAAAGAGTTCGCACGGCTTCCCTTCTAGCGCGACCTTATGGGCTAACAAGGCGCCGGAGTGTACTCGCAGCACTCAGGAACGAAGTAAGTGTCGGCTGTCAAAACTCCCCGTTGCGAAGAACAGATTCGCAAACCGGCGATAGACAGATGAAGATTCTTCCATATTCTAGTCTCCGTGCCGGTTCATGGAGAGAGTGACACTTCCTCACTCCGCATTGCTCGATGAAGGAAGCATATTCTTGTGCTGGAATGTATATAAATATGTCCAAGGAGCTGCTTTTGACTTTAAAAATAGACGAGGGACTCGATAGGGAGGCAGTCGTCGACATCTCAAGTGCGGGCAAGGCCAGACTCTTGAAGAGGAAATTGAAAATGTACAAACACCACATGTACAAACACCACATAAACGCCACTATGCAAACACCACTTCCCACATATCGTAGTAATCATGTCCCCGCCCCTTGATCCAACAAACACGCACGCTACCCAGACGTCAAGAGTCTTAGTCCAGAAACATGCGCAGGTTACCACCCACGTGCTTCAGGTCCAGCAGGAACGTGTCGTGCCCAAACAGGCTCAGCTCCTCGCTCAGCTCGACGTGCGCGACGCTCCGGCTGCCCGCCAGGCGCAGCGACTCGGCCACCTCGCGCTGCTGCCACGCGGGGAACAGGATGTCGCTGGCCACGCCCATGACGAGCGTGGGCGTGTCGCGCAGCACCGCCAGCCCGCGGACCAGGTCGGCGGGCGGGTGCGATGAGCCCAGCGGCTGGAGGGGCTCCAGGGAGGCGGCAGCGTCGGCCTGGGACTCGGGCTGCTCCTCGTAGGGCGTCGCGGGCAGGATGAGGTTGCACTGGACATCGGCCGGGGTGCAGGCGGCGGACTGGGGGTCCTGCGGGCGCACGGCGCGGCGGGCCTGGGAGGTGGTCTGGTTGTCGAGACCGAGGTCGAAGAGGTCCATGGCCTTGCTGACGTAGAGCAGGCTGTTGGGGTCGTAGTTGAGGCACCACTTCTCGCCGGCGTGGTCCAGGTACGTCTCGATGAGGAAGTCCGGGCACAGGGCCGGCGGCTTGCTGGGGTCCGCCCGCCGGCGGCCGAAGCGCTGCTCCCACTCCGGCCCGGAGCGGTAGGTGACGGTGGCGATCTCACGCGCGAGCTTCATGCCGGCGTGGGGTGGCACACCATCGTAGTAGAAGCCGCGGTTCCAGTTGGGGTCCATCATCAGCACCTGGCGCTGGGTGTGGCGCATGGCGATGCCGTAGGGGTGGCTCCGCGCGCAGCCGCTGATGGAGGCGATGCGACCGACGCGCGAGGGGAACAGCACGCCGGAGGCCAGGGACTGCATGCCGCCCATGCTGGAGCCGACGCTGGCGTACAGCCTGTCGATGCCGAGGCTGTCGAGCAGGCGGAACTGCGCGCGCACCATGTCCTGCATGGTCAGGACGGGGAAGCGTGTCGCATAGCGCTCGCCGTTGCCCGGGTCGATGCTGCCCGGGCCCGTGGAGCCGTAGCAGCCGCCGATGACGTTTGTGCAGATGATGTGGTGCTTGTCGGTGTCGAGGGGGGCTCCGGGGCCGATGAACTTCTCCCACCAGCCCGGCTGGGGATTGGCCTCGGTGGAGTGCGCGTGCGACGACGCAGAGAGCCCCGTGTGCAGCAGGATGACGTTTGACTTGTCGCGGTTCAGCTCCCCCCACGTCTCATACGCGACGTTGAACTCGGGCAGGACGCCGCCCCAGTCCAGCCGCAGCGGCTCCTTGCACCGGAAGTTGAGCGTGGCGCCAGACGTGTACGACGGCTCCGGCCCGCTCGACGACTTGCCGGCCTGGAGGTTCTGGGAGCGCGACTCCATGGCGTCGAGGCAGGGGAAGGCCATGGCTGGGTTTGAAGCCTCCCCAGACCGTCGGGTCGTCGCTGAGTGAAGCTGCCGAGATCCATGAGTGAGAGCGGCTGGCGATGGCTTCAGTGAGGAGAGGGAGCGTTGGAGCTGGCGACCCGCGGCCACCAGCGACCTTGGAGACCCCATGATGGACTGCGAGGCTGCTTGACTAGAGACGACACCGGCATCTGCGCCATCCAAGGTTATTTATGTTATTTATCGAAAATGGCGGTCCGTTTGTAATCGTCCAGCGCCGAAGGCGATGTCGGGGATGTCGCTGCTTACTCATCCTCGCACACCATTTCACGTGCACCACCACACTCATCTCGACTTTTTCATACTATTAATTATTACTCCACCATTCCGGCTATTCAGACATCCATCACCCAAGCATCTACTCCCAGCCAGGCGGGCCATCCGAGAATGGAGATGGCCATGGAGGAACGCGCTCCCGACCGCGTTTCTTTGTACTCCAGTGACGGAGTGTACCACATCAACACATTAAAAAAAAAGGGTCCAAGTTCAGTCTACAACATAGTCAATTCACATTGAATCTATACACCGTTTTACGTTCAATCTACAGCTGCTGTTGAAGGAGCCGTTCTTAGGCCGGAACGGTTGAGCCTCCGTCCACCGTGTCCGCCAGACGCTGCAGTCAACTCACAGACGACGCGACCGACAGACTTTTCACAGACTGAGCCCAGCAAACCGGGACTCGCCGAAACACCCGCGGCGCGCCGTCGCTTACAGCCACGTCTTGAAGACGCGGATGTAGACCATCTTGACCGCCTGCACCTCGATCATGTACAACAGCAGCTCTGCCACCAGGAAGCCGATGTATGACACCGCCGGCTGCGCGAAGCCCAGAGCCTCCTGGAACGGCGGGATCCACGGGACCGCGAAGCCGATGCACATGATGGCCGTGGTCGACAGCGCGAGGGGCACCGTCGCGCGGCTCTGGAAGAAGGGGATCTTGGCCGTTCGCAGCAGGTGCACGATGAGCGTCTGCGTGAGGAGTCTGTTCGCCCGGTTAGCCAACGTTCGCTCTCACGGCACAGCAACGGCAACGGGAGAACGCACCCCTGGAGGAACCAGTGCGCCTGGAACATCTTGACCGCCTCAGGGTCATCGGTTGACTGCACGCCGTAGAAGAACCAGCCGAGGATAAAGGTCAGGATGTCGATGACGGAGCTCGTGGGGCCGAGGACGAGGACAAAGCGCAGCAGGTCAAACGTGTTCCAACGCTTGGGCGTCTGCAGGTACTCGGGGTCGACTCGATCCCACGGGATGGCGATCTGGGAGATGTCGTAGAGCAGGTTCTGCGCCAGAATTTGCAGGCCCAACATCTGTTGCGTGTCAGTTGACGAGCTGCGTCGACCTCTTCTCACCAGGAACAACATACCGGCTGGAAGGGGAGCCATGCGCTGGCCGCCAGGACACTAAAGACGTTGCCAAAGTTGGAAGAAGCGACCATCTACCGCGACGTTAGCACAACGTCGCTCGGAGAGAGCACCGGTTCTGGGCATCTTACCTTGATGTACTTGATCGTGTTGCCGTGGGTGATGCGGCCGGTTCTGACGGCGGACACGATGATGCTCAGCCCCTTTTCCGTCAGGATCAGATCCGCGCAGTCCTTGGCGACGCTCGCGCCCGAGTCGACCGAGATGCCCACGTCGGCCCGGCGGAGGGCCATGCAGTCGTTGATGCCGTCGCCCAGCATCCCCACGCAGTGGCCCGCCTTGCGGAGGCTGCCGACGACGAGCGCCTTTTGGTTCGGCGTCAGCTTGGCAAAGACGGTGCAGGACTTGACGATGGCATCAAACTGCTCCTCGACCTCCTCGAGCTGCGCCAGCTCGGGCCCCGTGATGGCCTGCAGGTCGTCGTTGGTCTCGTCGTTCTGGCCGAGCACGCCCAGCGCCTGGCACACGTTGAGCGCCACGGGCAGGCTGTCGCCGGTCAGGACCTTGACGTCGACGCCCAGCCCCTTGAGCTGCGCAATCGACTCGGCGGCGTCGTCCTTGGGCGGGTCGATGAAGCTGAGCAGGCCCTCGAGCGTCATGCGGGTCTCGATCTCGTGCAGGCCGTCCTCGTCCTCGAGGTCGACCTGGGCGAGCTGCTTCTCGGCGACGAGGAGCACGCGGTACCCTTCCTTGTTCAGCGATTCGGCCCGGTCAATCAGCATCTGCTTCCTCTCCGGGTCGAGCGGCACGGCGACGCCGCCCTGGCGGACAGACGCGCAGAGGCCGAGGACCTCGTCGAAGGCGCCCTTTGTGATGAGCAGGTTCTGGCCCGTCGCGCCGCGAACGACGCAGGCGGATCGGCGGCGCTCGAACGTGAACGGAATCGCCGTGACCTTTTCGTACTGCGCGACGCTCACGGGCTTGCCGTCCTTGAGGCGGTAGTTGAGGATGGCCAGGTCGATGTTGTTGCCGTTGGAGCCCTGGATGTTGGCGTCGACGGTGGCAAGCTTCAACACAGATGCGTTCTCGGCGCCCGAGTAGTCGAGATATTGGCACAGCGTGATCTCGTCCTTGGTCAGTGTCCCGGTCTGTCCACAGTCAGTGACGTCTCCCTTACACGCGTGCGATGCCAAGTTCTTACCTTGTCGCTGCAGAGCACAGACATGGCACCGATGTTCTGGACCGAGTCGAGGCGCTTCACGATGGCCTTCATGCTGGAGAGCACGTAGGCGCCGCGGGCGAGGTTGGCGTTGACGATGGCGGGCAGCATCTCGGGGACGAGTCCGACGGCAACGCTGATGCTGAACAGCGCCGCGGCGTTCCAGTCTCCAGTGGTCTTGCCAGAGATTCCAAGGACCTGCAGCACATCTTAGCATCGACCCGGCATGCATCCCAGGGAGATGTTGAAACTTACGATGGGAACCATGACGCACATGAACCCAATCAGCATCCAGCTGACGTTGCGAATGCCCCTTTGGAAGGCATTCGTCTCGCGCTTCTTCTTCAGCTCCTTGGCCATGCCAGCGATGAGAACGTCTATCGAGCATGTCAGTTGTGCCGCGAACGATGCATCGGCGCGTCAACTCACCTGCTCCAGTGCGAAGCACCAGCGCCAGTCCGTTGCCGGAGATGACGCTCGTGCCCATGAAGGCAATGTTGACCAGGTCAAAGAGCGTGGCCTCCTTGTCGCCAATGGACGTCGCCACCTTGGCCACGGGCTCGTTTTCGCCGGTCCACGTCGACTGGCTGATTCGGAGGAACGAGGCCTCCAGAACCAGGCAGTCGGCGGGAACAACGCTGCCAGGGGTAAGCATGACAATGTCTCCGGGCACGAGATCCTTTTCCATCACCGGCTTCTCGACCGAGTCGTGTACCTTGCCAACGAGGGCGCCTGAGGGCTGGCGGCGGACCTTTTGGTTGTTGGTGATGGACGACTGGAGACGGAAGACGGCCACACTGCTTCGGTACTCCTGCCAGAAACGAACCATGACGGAGATGACGACCATGATGAGCAAGACCGTCACGCCAGCCTGTGCAGGGTTAGCGTTTGGTGCCCCAATACCTTGCCGGCAGTAGTGCAAGACTTACCCAGTCCCGGTCGGGGACAGAAGCGTTGATGATGGCCAGGAAGATGAGCAGGATGTTGAACGGGTTGGGAATGGCGACCAGCAGAGTCAGGATCCACGAGGGCGGCTTCTGCGTCGGCAGCAGGTTGGGACCCTTGATGGCCCGGCGCATGTCGGCCTCGAGGTCAGTCAGCCCGTCCTTGTGCGTCTGGAGATGCTCGAGCGCCAGCTCGGCAGGCATCAGAGCAAACGAAGCGAGGACGGCCTCGGGCGAGGCGTCGCGCGCCGACGGGGGGAGCTCGCTCCAGGACATGCCCGGGAGCCGCGACGAGGCGCGCTTCCCTCCGAGGAGGGAGGGCAGCCTGGCCCTCACGGCGTTGGCGAGAGAGGACATGGTGATGGTGGCCCTGCTGCGATCGGATGCGTCTTCATGCCAGTATAGCGGTTTCGCTGAAGATGTCTGAGGTGCTAAGCCTCAATGACTTTGTCTGTGATCAGAAGGTGTCTCGACGAAGGTGATCCGCTTCGCCCTGTCTTGCGCGTGGCTGACCCTATGGTGGCCGGTAGTCACTGGGCGCGAGCGATGATGCAGTCGCCGCCAGGACTGCGTTTGCGTGGTTGGCAATAGACTCCAGCTTTGCGGGATACAGCTCAACTGTGAGCTGCTGTGGTGAGGTTGGTTGCTGAGAGGGACCCCGAGGGCAGCTGTGATGCGCGCGCGGACGGTCTTTTGCTTTGGGAAGAAGCGAGCAGGCAAGGTTCAGCGTGCTGGAGGAATTGCGTCTGAGAAGGAATTTCCAAGGAAAACGAGGTTCCGTGAACATCTCAGTCCGAGGTGGTGGCCGCGAGCGTGGTCAAGTACGTTTCTGCCTCTGCAACGTCAACGCCAAGCAAGGGGACATGATACGAGCCTGGCGCGGAAAGGTTAAACGCCTAGCCCAGTCACCAGTGAGTCAAGGCACAGCCCCCCCGTCTGGAAAGCGGCCGACGGGCCAGAAATCCCCTCATACGAGCCCTGCGGCGGGTTCTGCTGAATCAAAAGTTCGGCAAATTGCCGCTGGCTTGGGCCTGTTTGCGGCCGTGACACGGCATATGTCCTGTCACCTTGATGGTCAAGTTTGATGGTCAATCCGCATCTTTGGCTGCATCTACGCGAGTGCGACAGGCCGTGCCTGGAACCCGGCTGCTACAGGAAACTGGCGATTACACGCGTTGTCTAACTTGTCACGGAGCAACGCGCCGCAAATTTCGACGCCCAGAATTTTCTCCCGCCGCCTTCAAACATGGCTCAACGCTCATCGGGGCAGTGCTCGGACGGCCCAGTCTTGGGCCTTGGCTGGGTGGCTCGACGCGCCAATCAACGCCGACGGCACACGGCATGGGTCTCGGCCCCAAGGAATTGGCAACCGACTCACGACCGGGAACGTCCGCCCCGTCCTTGGTGTTGGGTTGCAGAGCAGCCCTTGAGTCCTCGACGGTTGTATCCTCCCGTCTGCTCGTACATGCGGCACGAAACAGCCGACTCGTCGTTAAGCGAACTTGTTTTGACCCCCTCAACCAACGCGGGCCCGCCCGTGCTGCAAAGGTTCCTCCCTAGTACGAAGTACTCGTACGAAGCACGCTGGGGGGGATAAACTCCATTGGCTGGCGCCGTGATTGGCGAGAGCCGGCTGTTGGTTGTTACACCGCAAGTAATATCTGCGCTCCGCGCGGCGGGCTGCGTGAGGCATGTGCAGCCGACTCAGCCTTACTTTATTCCCGCAGATCTCTCCTTCATTCGATGAAAGGTGCTTTTATTGTTCAAGGGTGTTTTTTTCTCTCGACCTGCGGTGTTGCGCTGTTGGAAGCGACGTTAAGGCGGGCTGATGCCGGTCGAGTTGTCTCTGCAACCCATAGGGACGCCACGAGACAACAAACCTGAATGAGTCCGGAGAAAGGCCAGCCGTTAAGAAGAAAAAAACCCTTCAAAAAATCACGTCGCTCATTTGGTGGCGTCAAAAATACGACACGGGAACTGGAGAATGGCCTGAGTCAGCCATCGACTAGACGCGAACGATAAGGTTTGCGGAACGGCCCAAGCCCAATGGCTCGGCACCAATAAACCCGAACCTTTGTGCTCTTGGCATCATCACCGTGGCTAAATGCCACATTTCACCGTTGTACGACCACGGCTGAGCAAAGGAACCAGTTCGCATGTTGTGTGACGAGATTCTCCGAGAGAGCACAGATTATATTGTCTGTTGAGGCGGCCACTACCTTGCCACTCTCTTTCGGCTGTTCCCGAGGCAGGGCACGACACTTGTATGGTGTTTTACAGCAGCTGTCTGATAGATACTCTGACAGGTTTGTGTGACAGAGCCTTGCCATCGTGGCTTTCATGCCAAGGTCTAGGCATGCGGGTTGCCCTCTGCTCGACCAACAACCGCTCATGGCACTGTCGATCATTCATGTATCATACATCATTCCAGTAGCCGCGCCAGTCCTGCATGTCGGGCATGGCATCATTGGTAAAGGCCGATGCAACCTTGGCAAGGGACAATTTTCCCTTTGACATGGACAGCTTAGACTGTTAGTAGTTAATTTTCACTTGAGGGCAATAAAAGACGCACGGTATCTCTCCTCAACTCAGATAACGATCTCGCGCAGCCCCGCCAGCTTCCACAACTTGTCGGATCCCGCCAGAGAGTGGTTGCAATTTTCCAATGGTCACTCGCTCATGAGACCAGACGACGGAACCCGTACCCAAGTCTTACCAGGGACAAAACGGCTAGATGTACGGATTAGTCGCCAATTGCTTCCGAATCTCCCAAAAAAAACTTGCTCCCGAAATATTTTATTGATATGGGCAAGGTTGTTGAGAATGGACCTAAAACAGTACTGACAACAGCCGATCCAAACTCCTCGACGAGCAGATCCATTGTCCAGCCCTAAGCTTCCCGAAACTGCCTCGGGATGCGATGGTAGACGACCACGTTTGTTCCATCCTTCAGAGACTCGTTTTGTGGCTCCAATATATAACCTCCTATCGTTGGGGCCGCGACCCACCAGATGAACCAATAAACGACAGACGCAACCAGAATGCCAATGCCCACGACACAATACAGCCAATATGGGAGAGGCGGCGTGTCTCCCTTGCCCCCAGGAGGGCGCAAGAACGGTGCCACAAGCTGGAAAGCCTGGCCCACCATGTAAAAGAAGGCAACGGGCCACCATACCTTGAACGGGCGTGCGGCCTTGGGCTCACTCCAGCGCAGATAAAACAGGCCTGCGACAACAAGGAAGTTGATGACGGCGCCCGGGTATCCTTCCAGGTCGAGGATGAAGTTGTAGGCGTTCCCGAAGGGGATGGCCACAATGATAATGAAGGACGGGATGAAATGCAGGATCAGACCCGTAGATGGGGAGCCAAATGGCCAGCCCGATGCCCAGAATCGAGGGAAGGGAATGACGCCCTCTTTCGCGAGTTCTTGGTTGACCCGGGCCTGAGCGAAGGTGACGGTCAAAACGTTGCCGAACGCTGAGAGGGCGACGAGAACACTCAACGCTCGTCGAGCAGCGGCGCCAAAGACCTTGCCCATAAAGTATGAGGCGACGGTAGTCCCGCTCGCTGCGATTTCCTGAGGAGTCGCGGCCGCAAAGTAGGCCACGTTCGCCAGGAGATACAGAACTCCACAGATAGACAGACCGAGCGGGCCCGCGATCTTGATAGTGCGTACGGGGTCCTTCACCTCGTTGAGCACGTACATGGCATTTGACCATCTAGGCGTTCATTAGCCATCTTCTCCCACACTGCGTTGGAATGTATGTCCCGTGCTTACCCAGCGTAAGAATTCAGCACCTTGAAGAGCGCCGTTGCGTACTGATTTCCCGAGGTGGCAGAGTTGGCGAATGCATCCCGGAAACTGGCGTGCGGATCCTTCACGCTGGACACGCCGCCGCCCAGCACAACCCATCCCGTAACCACAACGAACAGGAGCAGGACGACTTTGAGCACCGTGAAGAAGTTCATGCCGTGGACGCCGAGCTTCGGGATGAAGGTGTGGACGAGGGTGACGAAGGTGATGACTCCGATGGCGATGCCGCGCTGCTGCCATTCGGTCGCGACATGCCCGGACGCGACGATGATATTCGAGGCGAATACGATGCATCCAGAAGCTGTTGTGACCCTAATATTAGCTCGGTGACTTGCTATGAAGGAGCATGACATGGTCAGGCGCTCTCACCTGTGAACCCGAGGGCAATGGCCTGGACGGCAAATACAACGGTGATGAGCATCTTTGGGCGCCGGTACGCCGCCTCGAGATAGATCTTTTCTCCGCCGCTCCGCGGTATCATGCAGGCGAATTCGAGCCAGACGCAGAGTCCCGACATCGAGAGCAGCAGACCCAACACCCAGAGAAGCATCGACGCGCCAACGCTCCCGACACTGCTCACGATGGACGACGGAGTAGAGAAGATGCCGGTACCGATAATGCGTCCGATGCTGCAATTGCGATTTGCGGTCAACCCAGATGCTCAGCCTGGCCCGGCGCACACGAGAGAAACCTACATCAGAGAAGTCGTGCTGAAAACGCCCAGATGGCGGCCTAGACCTCCTGTAGTGTACTGCTCGAACGTCAGGCCGCCGACGTCCTCTTTGAGCTCCTCGCTGACGGCAACAGTCCGGGGGTCATCTCCATAGTCGAACAGAGCCGAGCCCTTGGAGCGATCCGGAGACTCGCTACCCATTGTCTGTTGTCGGGTCGCGTAACGCAAGCACTTGCCATCCAGGAATCGCAAGACCACACGGGCTCGCAGCAATACAAGTACCTTGGCTATCTTATTTGCTTATCTCGGGGTGCATCCCCTCAACGGACACGCCGACATAAGCGCGGTGCAGATGTACATCGGCCTGATTGCGTGATCGTTGTGAACCCGCTCCTGGGAGCATTTCCATCCCGCATAGTTGGGTCGTACCGTCTCGACGGATAGCACGGCATGAAATATGGAGTAACCATTGCTGCATACATGATGCAAGATGTTGGCTCGGTTACGCAAAGAGGTTTGCGTGTTTTAGATCTGATTTTTAGGTTATACTTAAGTTCCCGGAGCCTTTCACGCATCCTTGCGGAGTAGATGTATGCCATTATTTCTCGCTCAATTTAATTGGTCTCTATTTCAGAGAAGTCTGCCTATCGTGCACGGTCCGACTTGCTAAGCTGGATCGACAGTCGAATACATGTAGCGCTGTGGCCTATGCGCTACCTAGGATAGCTACTATAATTGAGTTGGCTACTGTAGTTCTTGGCTGCTTCAATTGGCTGCCTTTATATGATGTGCAGCAGTCAATAGCCCTATGAAAGGAATTGAAAGGGGAGAGATGCATCTCAACTGCTAGACCCTCATCATGCCCGATAGCTTCACTCACCAGTGAGATTAAGGTCCATTGGGGCCATCACTCGCACCGAGAGGTGAATTTCCCTACCAAGAGGGTCAGGAAGTTGGCTCCCGAACTTTGGAGACTTGAACTCAGCCGAAGGTTGGCACTTCGTCCAATATTCCAGGGATCTGCACTCTACGAATACGAGAGGCCTTGTCATAGACCTGTGGCATCAGAATTAATGCTGTTCCTCGCTGGAAGGGTCCTGTCATTACCGCATCTGAAGCATCGATTGACCGCCCGAGGACAAAGGTCCCAGTTATATACACAACAATGGTATCCAAGTGGGTCGGGGCAACGCCTCGCTGGGGCGAAACATCCTCAAACAAAAGAGTCGACATGTTTCTTCTCTCCTCAAAATGCGCCAACTACCGATGCTCCTCCTCTCCCTTCTCCCAAGCACATTCGTGCCCATTGTCGTCGAGCACTGCGAGCAGTTCTACCTGCGTCCTTTGAAGACTCCCTAGTCAGGACTGAAACCGCGCGGCACGAGTCGACATGGGCACTCTTGCTGGCCACCTTGGCCGCGAGAGCAGCTAGTGACGTGCTCTGCATGATGCTGAAGATGGACACCTCTGCCGCAGTTTGCTGGACTAGCATGTTGCGCAGCTCCACGGCGACGAGTGAGTTGATGCTGTACTGTGTTGGCCGGTTCGCCAGCTCGATGTCCGCGGCGGGTATCATAAAGATGTCGGACAGCATCTCCGCAATGGTTGCGCCCACGAGCTCGGCTGCCTCGTTCATCGACTCCGTAGCGGCCAGCCTACTTGCCAACGGTCCTGAGCCATCGCCGGAAGTTTTAGTGTCGTCCGTCAGTCCGCTCTCGAGGTCCTGCAATGCGGAGAACCGGGCGTCGTGACCTAGCTGGGATTCGCCGTCAGTGTCCTAGTAGCGGCCGGGCCCGGAGTTCTGCCCGACAACCACTTGGGGCTCATACGGGGCGAGTATAGCACTTCCCAGCACGGCGAGGACCTGATCCTCGCTGAGCAGCCTGCTAATTGGCGACCGTCATCTGCTCCAAGATGGTATCCTGATAAACGGGTGGCTGGTCAGTTCAGGGTTATAGCCATGCGCTCATATAGAGAGGCTTACCTGAAGAACCATGGCTGCTTGGATAACACCACGGACCGGCGGGAGGCCATCGTCTTGGCACGAACGCAGCGCGTTGGCAAGGGCCGCCTTATCGGAGACGTTACAATTCACAGCCTTGACTCGACAGCCAGTTTCTCTCAGCTCGCCGAGGAAGACAGCCGTTTTCTGGCCGTCGCCGGCGTTGCGCGATAAAAGAACCATATTCTTCACCTCTTGGGCTATCATCCAGCGCGGGATAGAGCGACCTATTCCGCCCAGGCCACCCACGAGCAAGTAGGAGGCATCTGCAGAGAGCTTTGGATAGCGCTCGTCCACTCGACACGCGCCCGGCTACCGAACGGGCCTCGCAGCAGATAGCGCGCATTCCGGGCGGCCAGCTACACGGCACGACTGGCCAAGGCGATATCCCAACTGAGCCCCTTAAAGGCAAGTTACAGCCCCAATGCTGCAGGTCTGAAGCGGTGCCCCGTCTACAACGGTCAGCGTGCTCTGTCCGATGGGAAATTGCTGACCTCGCTTCGCCGTCCGCATAGGTCTACCCATTTTTACCAAATGCACTCGCATGTGCCGCTACCTTTCTCATGGCTCGTGCGACAGTCTCCGAGCTCGCAAGCCCACTCGCAGAGGGGGACGACGAGGTGGGACAGCTGCTTGGTGCATTACAGAGCCTGAGGGACGTCAGCAGTTTGGCACACAGTCTTTCGTGTAAGCTGGAAGCCAACAGGGCGCAGTCTGCATCTGTGCTCCCTTGCACCACCCAAGCACCTGAGGAGGCATCCGTGCCGGAGGACGCGCGACACGAAATGCTCTTCGGAGGAAAAATTCTATGTCCATAGTAGCAGATTATTGCCTTCTTCCCTAGAGCTACCTATCCATTCAATCGCCCTAAGCTCGACCAGCACACTGGCTTACTTCCATATCAGTTCATGCGGCCACGCAGAGCAGCTTGCTTTTGTTGACACTTTGTTTCAGCTGTTGATGTCGGGCTTAGTAAGTCGCATTTCCTTCTCCCACAAGACTGAGAACAGTTGTGGACACGGCGGACATACTCTTGCCCGGATTGTTGGCCCTCCGGAGTACCTTGCAGAGTCGCTATGCGTCCATATGCGCCCTGCCACTGCCAATAAGCAATAGATCACCGGGATAGGACCCTGCAGGGATTTACGAGATTCGGACAACTGTTCCAGACCAGCATGGGTTTCCTGGGTGGGGACCAACGCTACTATTAGTATTGGTCAGTTGTTGACAAACTCCGGCAAACTGGACCAAGGACCATAGATGCTGCAAATATGTCCGATAAAGTAAGAGCATGTTTGACATACTTAGTAAATTGCTGCTGCGAGATGCGCTGAAGCAGAAACATATCGCCGGGATTGTTATTCCGCAGGGATCAAGCCTCAGTGTGATACACGCCTTTGTACCACATAGGTCCCATAAAGCCTGAACACTGGCCGTTGCTGTACGTTCATTTATTTTCAACACTTTTACCACTCCAAGACCCTCGGCTCATACTTGTCTGACTACGAACCGGGAGAGCTCAAGCAGCATCCAGCTAGGCTCTGCCCCATCTCAGCGGATATCCCAACGGCATCAATAGAAGAAACGCGTCTGGCCTGTTCTGCGAAATGACGGCCAGCACACACGAGCCCCGTGAGGCTACCGTCTTGTTATTTGGTTCACAAGTCGAGTCCTTGAGCAAGCAGTCCCTGGACGACTTCAGAAATACACTTCTGGACAGTGTGTCCCGGAAATGGATTCTCGACACGGTGGCCGGGCTCCCGAGCTACTGGGATGCTATGTCCAAGTCAGTTTCTAAGATTACAGATGCAATCGGCACCCGCCGGGGTGAACAGCTGCTGGCAGACCTTGACTCGTGGCTCAGACGAGGGCCGAATGGCGGACAGAAAGACGATCTGGTTCCGACGCCCGAAGCCCTGCCCAGCATGGTGCTCTCCCCGCTCGCTGTGCTTGCACAAATTGCGCAGTACCGGCGATACCTCGAAGTGAATCGGATCGAAAAGGACGGGACAAACAATACAGACCTGCATGCGGACATGGTAGCCCAGAAGAAGACGTCGACGTTGGGGTTCTGCTTGGGCTTGCTGGGCGCCTTTGCCGTAGCGAGCGCCAGCAACAAGGACGAGCTCGACAGGTTCGGGAGCGTAGCGGTGCGCCTCGCCATGGCTTCCGGGGCCCTGATCGACGCGCAGGACGAGTGGAACAAGAAGATGGGCCTTGGTCCGTCCAAGTGGTACGCGACGGCGTGGCGTAACCCAGAGCAGAGAGAGGACATGAGGCGCATCGTCGACGGCCTGTTCCCGGAGGCGTACACGTCGGTGATATACGACGAGGCGCGCGCGACCATCACGACATCGGAACGCGCAGCGCCGCGGCTGCTGCGACAGCTACACGGGGCCGGCATCACGACGGCCGCGGTGGGCTATCGGGGCGACATCCACAGCCCAAAGCCCGAGACGAGGACTGACATAGACGCGCTGATTGCCTTTTGCAACACCACGCCGGGCCTTCAGTTCCCCGATGCCGCCCACCTGGCGCTAGAGAGCTACACCAACGCAGGGGACGGCAGGCCTGTTGCCCCTGATGCCGGTTCCATGCACGAGATAGCTCTGCGAGCCATCTTCGCGCAGCAGTGCGACTGGTACGGGACCTTTGCCGCCGTGCAAGCCGCACGGCTAGACGACAGTGAAGCCCTTGTGGTGTCCTTTGGAATCGATCGCTGTGTGCCGCCGACCTTGATGCGCGGCCTTGGCTCCGGGCTGCTTCATGTTGCGGACCTGCATGGCGACGTGCTGCAGCCTTGTTCGGACACCGGGATAGAGACAGAGGCTCGCCCACAGCAGCACGAGGGTGACGAATCGACTCACACAGATGACGAGGACGCCATTGCCGTGATCGGGATGTCCATCAAAGTCGCCGGCGCAGACGACCTGGACGAGTTCTCCCGGATGCTCCGGACGGGCGAGTCACAGCACCAGCCCATCGGGCCAGACCGCATAGTATTCGACTCGCTGTTCCGCGACGAGGAGCAGCCGCCACGCCAATGGTACGGCAACCTCATGCGCGACGTCGACGCCTTCGACCACAAGTTCTTCAAGAAGAGCCCGCGCGAGTCGGCCGCCATGGACCCGCAGCAACGGCTCCTGCTGCAGGCCGCGTACCAGGCCGTCGAGCAGGCCGGCTACTTCACCGAGACTGCCCGGGGCTGTTCGGGAAAGGATGGAAAGGATAGGGCGCACGTCGGCGTGTACATAGGCGCGCCGGCCATGGACTACGAAAACAACGCAGCGTGCCACAGGACCAACGCCTTTACGGCCACGGGAAACCTGCGGAGCTTCCTCGCCGGCCGGGTGGCGCACTACTTTGGGTGGACGGGCCCGGCCATGACCCTGGATACGGCGTGCTCGTCGTCAGCCGTGGCCATCCATACGGCCTGCCGAAACCTGCTTGCGGGCGAGTGTCATGCCGCTCTGGCTGGCGGCGTCGCCCTCCTCACCAACCCGCTCTGGTTCCAGAACCTGGCCGCTGCCAACTTCCTCAGCCCTACCGGCCAGTGCAAGCCGTTCGACCACCAGGCCGACGGCTTCTGCCGCGCCGAGGGCATCGCCTGCGTCTTCCTCAAGAGAATGTCGGATGCCGTGGCGGACGGCAACCCCATCCTGGGCTGCATTGCCAGCTCCGCCGTGTACCAGAACGGGAACTCAACGCCCATGTTTGTGCCCAATGTGCCGTCTCTCTCCCTACTTTTCAAGGACGTCATCCGGAAGGCAAACTTGGCTCCCAGCGACATTTCGCTGGTGGAAGCCCACGGTACGGGGACGCCCGTCGGTGACCCGGCCGAGTACGAGGGCATCCGGGTCGCGCTGGGCGGCCCCGGGATCCGGCCAAGGCCTTTGCCCATCGGGTCGCTCAAGGGCCATATCGGCCACACCGAGGGCGCGTCAGGCGTCGCCTCGCTCATCAAGGTCTTGCTGATGATGCGCGAGAACTACATCCCGCCGCAGGCCAGCTTCTCCAAGCTGAACCCGGCCATCAACGCGTCGCCGTCGGACCTGATGGAAGTCAACACCTCGCTTCGCCCCTGGAGTGACGGTGACGACCGCAAGGTAGCCCTCATCAATAACTATGGCGCTGGCGGATCCAACGCGGCCATGGTGGTGGCCCAACCTCGGCATCACGGCAACGGCTCGGCACCGATCCGCGGTGAGTACCAGAATCATGCAGACGAGAAACAGCCATGTTTTCCCTTCCGCATCACCGGCCTTGACGTGCGCAGTATCAAGGCGTATGCCGCCAAGCTGGCCTCTGCCCTCCGTTCCCGGCCCGAATCAAATGTCTCTATCCCGCTTACCCTGGCCGACATGTCGTTCAATATTAACAGGCATTCCAACCCGGCCCTGGGCCAAAGCCTAATCTTCAGCTGCCGCTCCGTGGAAGAGCTCGACGCCAAGCTCTCCTTTGTGGCCTCTGATAAAACATCGCCATCGTCCAGCCGGTCTGACCTCGGAATCGAGCCCAGCAAGCCCCAACGGCCCGTTATTCTCTGCTTCGGCGGCCAGGTCTCGACGTTTGTTGGGCTGGATCGCAAACTTTACGATAGCATCGCCGTCCTGCGGCACCACCTAGACGAGTGCGACGCGGTCATGCAGTCGGAGCCACTGGGTCTGAGTAGCATCTACCCGGCCATCTTCTCGCACACGCCAGCAGAGGACCCGGTCCGGCTGCAGACCACATTGTTTGCTATGCAGTACGCGTGCGCCAGGTGCTGGATGGACTGCGGGCTATCCGGCAAGATCGTCGCCGTCGTGGGTCACAGCTTCGGCGAGCTCACTGCTCTATGCATCTCGGGCGTTCTGAGCCTCCAGGACGCCATCCACCTGGTCGCTCGCCGCGCCCGGCTGGTGCGTGATGCGTGGGGGCCGGATAGGGGCGCCATGATGGCCGTAGAGACGGACGAGTCGCTCGTGCAGGAACTCTTGACCGAGGCCGGCAACCAAGTTGACGCCAGCCATGGGTTAGCCAGCATCGCCTGCTATAATGGTCCACGGAACTTCGCGCTGGCTGGATCAACCAAGGCCATCGACGCGGTGGCTGAGACGCTGGCCAGTAATGATAGGTTTGCCGCCATCAAGAGCAAGAAGCTCAACGTTACCAACGCCTTTCACTCGCCGCTGGTCGACCCTCTCATGGACCCCCTTGAGTTGGTCGGCAGTAACCTGACCTTCCAGGAGCCCTCGATTCCAGTGGAGCGAGCCACAGAGACCGAGTTCACGGGGCCCCTGACGCGGAGGTTTGTTTCCGACCACATGCGGAAGCCCGTCTTCTTCAGTCACGCTATCCAACGACTAGCCAGGAAACACCCGTCGGCTGTCTTCCTCGAAGCGGGCTCCAGCTCAACCATCACCGCCATGGCGAGTCGCGCTCTGATGGGGCAAACGGCTCCTGGTAGCTCGTACCACTTCCAAGCCATCAACATCACTAACAACAAGGGCCTGGCCAGCCTGACAGATTCGACCGTCTCCCTCTGGAAGCAGGGCCTGCACGTGTCCTTTTGGGGGCATCACGCACGGCAGACAAATGAGTACGCGTCTCTCCTGCTGCCACCGTACCAGTTTGAGAAGACACGCCATTGGCTGGGGCTCAAGTCATCGACAGAGGCCGTTGAAATGGCTGCGGCACGTCTGTTGGAAAGAAGCCAAAGCAGGCAGCGGCGAGGAGAATTAGAAACAGACGAGAAGAATCTGGGCCTGTGGACTTTTGTCGGGTACCAGGATGAGGAAAAGGGGGCAAGGGGCTGTACATGTCGTTTCCGCATCAACACGGGGTCCGACAAGTACAATAAGCTCGTCTTGGGCCACGTTATTGCCCAGACGGCGCCCATTTGCCCGGGCACACTCCAGATGGACATGGCCATCGAAGCTCTCTTTAGCCTGCATCCTGACTGGAAAGAAGATGGCCTTCAGCCTGTCATTCAAGACATGGCCAACCACGCACCGCTCTGCGTGGACCCCTCTCGTGTCGTCTGGCTCGACTTGAAGCCCCTCGACTCGGACCAGACACAATGGGAGTGGCACATGTCAAGCGCCCCTGCCGATGACGGCGCTCGGTCACAGACGCAAATTCATGTCCACGGGCGGCTGCATTTACGCTCGCCGAAGGACGCCTCCTACATAGCTGAGTTTGCGCGTTTCGAGCGCCTAGTCAGCCACTCGTCGTGCAAGGAGCTGCTCGACACAGCCGGCCGAGACGGCGATGAGGTGCAGCAGGGGCGCAACGTCTACCGCACCTTTGCCGAGTTCGTCGACTACGCCGAAATGTACCGCTGCGTGCGTGCTGTCGTGGGACGCGGCGACGAATGCGCCGGTCTTGTGCACCGCCGACATAGCGGCGACACATGGCTTGATGTGCTCCTGGATGACTGCTTCAGCCAAGTCTCGGACCTATGGGTAAACTGCATGACCGACACGAGCCCCGATGATATGTACATAGCGAGCAGGTGCGAGATGTCGATGCGCTCACCGCGTGGGGTCCTGCTCCCGAATCAGGGGCACGACGTTTGGCATGTGTATTCGCGCAACACGCGGCAGTCCGACGCAGCGTACGTGGCAGACGTCTTTGTGTTCAATGCCGCCAGCGGGGAGTTGGCCGAGGTCATACTGGGGATTCGGTACACGCGGGTATCCAAGGTGTCGATGCGCAGGATGTTGACCAACCTCACCCAAGACAAGTCGATGTTAGTCAACGCATGCACCACCTCGGCGGTCAACCAGACTCAGGACACTGCGAATCCAGCCGCGGGGACTGTTGCCGCCCCGTCGGGGGTTCAAGCTGGGTGCGGAGGAGAGACCGACAGCATCTCAAAGAGGAAGAAGAAGCAGAGGAACAACAAGAACAAGTCCTCTGGGCGACTAGATGTTGCCGACGAGGTCAGAAGGATGGTGGCGACCATCGCGGGTGTGGAAGTCGACAACGTCACGCTCGACACGGTGCTGGCCGACATTGGCATAGACTCCCTGATGGGCATGGAGCTTGGCCGCGAGGTCGATGTTGTCTTCAAGCGCACGTTGCCCCAGGCTGAATTGCTGCAGGCTATATGGGTACACGAGCTCGTGGTGCTCATTTCCAGCGCCTTGTTTGGAGCTACCGGGGAGTCTTATGGCAAGATCGACAGCAACGACTACTCATCCGATCAAGACCATGGGTCCAACACGAGCCGGGGTACGTCTCTCCCTGACACGGGCAGCGCCGCGCCGGATGAGAAGTCGGTCGCTCAAGAGGACATCGAGTGTTCTGCCAGCACGGCACTCCTGCTATCCAGCACCGATATCCTCGAGTGCTTCGGAGACGTCAAAATGAGCACGGACAAGCAACTCTGCGACTTCCACCTCGACAACATCGGCCGCGCCATCATCGCCGCCACAAGCCGTCTCTGCGCTGCTCTCATCATCGAGGCATTCGAGGAGCTGGGCTGCCACCTGCGTGCTGCCTCTTCAGGCGACACTCTCGAGCGCGTGCCTTTCTTGGGCCAGCACGAGCGCTTGATGGAGTGGGTGTACGGCTTCCTCGAGACCGAGGCGCGCCTAGTAGACGTAGAACCTGTCACTGGGCAGCTGACGAGGACGGCCGTCACGGTATCTCCCAAGTCGAGTGAGGCCATTCTGAAGGAGCTCTTGGAGGCCCATCCCGACTGGGCTATGGCCAGCAGGCTCATCTGCCACGCGGGCAAGCAGCTGGCAGGTGTTCTATTGGGCGAGACAGACGGGATTCGTGTCCTTTTCGGGTCAGCAGAGAGTCGCGAGCTGGTGGCAGCGCTGTACCGGGACCACCCCTTCAACATGATGCTGGCCGGCCAGATGCGCGATCTTATCGGCCGCCTGGCAGAGATATCCCAAAGAGGAGGAACGCTTAAGATTCTCGAGGTGGGCGCCGGCACGGGAGGCACGACGTGCGTGCTCGTTCCGTTTCTGGCGTCGATGGACATCCAAGTCGAGTATACTTTTACGGACCTATCGTCGTCCATGGTGGCTGCGGCGCGCCGCAGGTTCGGCAAGCAGTATCCATTCATGCGTTTTGCCGTACACGACATTGAGAAGCCGCCGGCAGAGGAGCTGCACGGCCAGCACATCGTCATCGCCAGCAACGCCGTCCACGCAACACACAGCATTGCCGCGTCGGCTGCCAACGTGCACAAGGCCCTGCGGCCCGATGGCTTCCTCATGCTTTTGGAACAGACCGAATGCATGCCCTTCTCCAACCTCATCTTCGGCCTGCTCGAGAGCTGGTGGCTGTTTGATGATGGTCGTAGCCATGCCACCGTCTCGGCTCAACACTGGGAGCGCGACCTTCATGCCGCGGGCTTTGGCCACGTCGACTGGACCGATGGCCATCTCCCCGAGAATAACATCCAGAGGGTCATAGTCGCGCTGGCCAGTGGGCCGACTCGGGAACGTCTACCCATCCCAAAATCACAGCCCGGTGATGAGCAAAGGCAGTCGACACGGGACGTGTCGACACGCCAGGCTGAGGCCGAGAGATATGTAGCCGAGTACACGGCCGGGTGGGCCGCGCCTACAGACTCATCGCCATCCCATTCGGGTAACGGGACAGTCAACAGGCATGACGCCGTCGTCGTCGTCACGGGTGCCACCGGAAGCCTGGGATCGCACCTCGTCGCTGCTTTCGCAGAGCACCCGGACGTCAAGACGGTTGTCTGCGTCAACCGCCGCCGCAGCAGCATGCCTGTCGAGATGCGACAGGCAGACGCCTTGTCCAGACGCGGCATCTCGCTCTCGCCCGCCTCCCGCGCCAAGCTTCGCATCCTCGAGACCGACACATCCCTGCCGCAGCTTGGCCTGGCAGCATCCGAGTATGACTGGCTGGCGCAGCAGGGCTCCCACATCGTGCACAACGCGTGGCCCATGAGCAGCACGCGTCCCATTGCCGCCTTTGAGGCGCAGTTCCAAACGATGCGCAACCTCCTGGACCTGGCGCGTGACATGGCCTGCCGGGCCTCGATGGCCAACGACTCGGACCAGTTCCGCCGCATCGACTTCCAGCTAGTGACTTCCATTGGCGTCGTTGGCCACGCAGGCCAGGCGCGCGTACCCGAGCACCGAGTCTCCATGGCCGCCGTGTTGCCCACGGGCTACTGCGAGGCCAAGTGGGTGTGCGAGCGCATGCTGGACGAGACGCTGCACAAGCATCCGGCCCTGTTCCGGCCCATGGTCGTTCGTCCGGGTCAGATTGCCGGCTCCACGACGAGCGGCGTGTGGAACCCCGTTGAGCATTTTGCCTTCATGGTCAAGTCAGCCCAGTCGCTGCGTTCCTGGCCTGATCTGGATGGCACCTTGCAGTGGGTGCCTGTCGACTACGCCGCCGCCGCCATGGTGGACCTGCTGCATATCGGGGACGAGGCTGATGCCCCCGAGCCTTCTCCCGTCTACCATATCGACAACCCCGTCGGGCAACCATGGAAGGAAATGTCGCCTGTGCTGGCCGACGCGCTCGGCATCCCGCCTGATGGCATTGTGCCGTTCCGCGATTGGCTCCGACGGGTCTGGCGCTCGCCGCTGCAGGAGACGGAGAACCCGGCCGCCCGGATCGTCGACTTCTTAGACGACAACTTTGAGCGCATGTCGTGCGGCGGGTTCATTCTGGATGTTTCAAAAGCGCAGGAGCATTCCAAGACCATGGCAGCTTTGGGACCCGTGAGTTCTGAGATTACCAAAAGATATGTGAAGGCTTGGAAGCAGATGGGATTTCTGGCGTTGTAAATGTCTTCAGGCGTTGAGCTGTTGTTTCATGCTTTCGGGTTAGAGTAGCGACCTTGGTAGGCTGAGCTAGAAATAAAGCTCATAAATGTTCCCTGCACCCTTCCTATTACGTAGAAATAAGTGAGATATCGCCGAATTCAATGAATGCTGTCGAAATTAGTAACTAGTCGGGATATACTACAAACGCAGAGCAAGAGACATTGATAGACTTCATTTAAATGCAAACACTGAGCCATTAAATTATACAGCGCTATGAGGTGGATATGACAGAGAGATTCACTTTGGGGCTCTGAGGCAAGGGAAGCCTCCGTGTACGTACGTGCTGTCGGATAGAGCGGTAGACTTTGGCTGCCCTTGGGCACAGGAAGAAGCAAGCCTCGGCTAGCCACGGAGCAGTGGCTTGCTAACTGAATAGCTACCTAGGTATCTGGTCTCATGACTAGATAGACGATGTGCAGTCGGGCTGCTGATCCCTATGGCTGAGAGAAAGTAAGGAAGGGGCCACCTAGGCACAGGGGCAACTGGAAGCTAAAAATGGCTGGACCTCGACACAAGAAGACGCAGGCATCAATTAATCAAGAATTGGAACTCAGACCACCGTATTCACTGGACCGACCTCTGAATTTACCTGAATTGGAACCAACGCGACACGTGCACGTACCAGGAAGAATTTCTCTCCCAACCGTTCCCATCCAGCCCAGCCACACCATCTATCCCCATCCGCAGAAGGGCCCAGTTCGACGAGCATGACTCTTGGGGTGCCTTGCAATTCTCCATTAGCAGCCGAGGTAACGAAGAGACGTGCCAAATTTGACATTCTCCTGCTTGCAGCAGCCACTCAGCGGAGGCTAACTACCCTTCTTCCGATCATAGGTGGTCCTGTGTCGTCGGCTCCGCACAACTGATCCAAGGTCGACGAGGACCGTTCCGTGCACAACCATGGCTAAGCGAAAACCTACCTTGACAATCCTGGAGATGGAAAACGCGCTGGGATACAAACTTGATCCTTCTCTTGGCCTCGATAAGATCGGGCACCGCTTCTACTCCGATTTGATGCCAGTTCCTGGCAATATTTACGATCGAACCGAGAGGGAGTATCTGACTTCTCAAATAAAGGAGAGTTCACATTCTCACGGGGAAGACGCGAATGCCCTACTTCCAACATGCAACGAAGTGAAGGTAAGCACCCCCCCTCTTGACTGGACGTAGCTTGTCTGACATTCGCAGACAATAGCATGGGACGGTGACTCCATCCTGATCAGACGAACGGCTTTTGTGGGTCTCTACAAATTCTTTGTTGATATCGAGCACGATCTTGGGCTTAGTATGCCGCTTCTGTATACCGAAGCTGAGGCATTGAGCATTGTTTCCGTTGCGCAAGTATGGCAGCCTACAACACCTCTTGAGGACTGTGCTAAGAATTCACCATGATAGTTACAGCCCAGAACGGCACTGGCTAGTGTCAGGCTCTTAAATCTGCCGCGAGAGCTACGTGAGAAAGTGTACGGCTTTGTGCTTCACGGGGGAAAATGCTTCGCTGGGGGAAGAGACGGTTCCCATCATTCCGATTTCTGCCGTGCCATCGGCGATCCCAGTGGGCTCTATTTTCCCATTGGCAAGGATCTTACCCTCCTGAGAGTCAACAGACAAATGCGTCAAGAGGCACTGCCGGTAGCATATCGCAACACGACGTTTGATATGGCTGATATCGACGACCTCACGCAGCTCCTCATTGCAGTGGGGCGCATTGGCCGGGAGAATATTGAATCTTTGGAGTTCTTCTGGGAGAGTCGAATCGATCTCGAACGCAATTGGCGCAAATTCCCAGAGTCCGAGGACAACCACTTGATACTGCCAGCGTTGCATGTCTCTGCGTGTGTCCAACTCCTCAAGCAGTGCAGGAGACTCAGGTTGCTACGCAGCAAGTTTGAGGGTTGCTTAATGACGGATATACCAAAGGAGACATTCACGTCTGACCCTAGTATTTTGTTGCTCTGTTCACTTCGGGGAATCGACAGGGTTGAAATTTTGGGTTCCGACGGGGAGTCCTTGGATGAATACAGTATCGCCCGGTGGCTGAGAGACGAAATGGCAAAGGAGACGGGCAGTGAGCGGCAGAAAACGCCAAGGCTTGAATAAAATTGAGCTAAAGTGCTATTCATACATTGTCATCACGTGGCATCGCTTGGAGAAGTGGGCGTCGCTGTCCTAGCCAGAGCTGCTAACTGGCCACTGTGACAACCTCGTGAACGGAAGCCGAGCTCCTTTCCTAAACACACAGCAAAGCAGACAATTGCAATTGCAACACAACGACTGTTCGATTAGCTAGGTCTTTATTTAGACCGGCCGCCAACGATCGCATATGACAACTTGGAAACTGCTAGGCTCGAACCTCGAGACACCTCGGAAGACTGCACTCAAACACGTTCACGTTCACAACGAGCTCGTCCAGCCTTTAACTCTTACGATTTCGCCAAGAGCTTCGCCTCCTTTTCTTATGTCACCAATAGTACACTCACTCATGCAAAAAAGTCAAAATGGAGACAGGTGCCTTGCTTTTGCAGACTAGGATTGCCATCTCGTTACATACAGGAACACACGAGACGATACCGCACGCCAATCTTCCAAGCAGGTTCGCCATAAGCACGTTCCACTTGAGACCACTTGTTCCATCTTCCCATGTTCCCATCTTTGAAGTGCTCCTTAGCGACTATCTATCTTAATTTGCGGTACCGGGGAGCGGATGTTCTTGAGCGGCCTCTATGACTATGCATGGTGGTTTAGTTTGGCTTCCCACTCTCCGCGGGCGCCTGGGCCGGCGCATCGGTCTTGGCCGGCGCATCGGTCTTGGTCGCCGTCTTGGACTGGGCCGCCTTGGCCGACTCCTTGGCTGCCTTGGCTGCCTTGCGAACCTCGGCATTACAGGCATTTACCTGCTCCCCTGTTACCTTGTTGTCTGTTTTCTGGGCTTTGTTAAGGCAATCGGCTATCTGCTGAGCCCTCTGCGCTCTCTTGGCTTCATTTGCTTCCTTCTTTGTCTGTCGTGCCTCGAAGGAGTTCTCGGCCGCCAGATTCAATTTGACAGCTGTACCGTGGCCATTTAGTTACCAATCTTGTCTCAGGGTATCCAGGGAATGTCCTTCTTCAACACGTACATCGGTATGCCCCCGCTTCACCCACGGCGTTAGAGGGGGCGGCAGAGACGAGCGCCGCCGAGGCGGCGATGCAGGCGAGAACGTCGATGAACTTCATGTTTGATTATGAGTTAAGAATTTGGTTGTGGAAGTGTACGTTGGTATAGGGACCTGCAGGAACAGAAGTATGATGGCTAAAAGAAAAGATGGGAGAGCGCAGCTCTGAGGTGTGGCGAGAAGCAGCAGAGATCCTAAATCACAGATTTGGGAATAGAAAAAAAGGCGATGCAGGAGAACAATAGCAAACCGATGTAGAGAGACAACTTGGCTTTATATATTGCTCAGGCCTCGGAACCTCTATAGACACTTGACTCAAAGTCAAGCCCGTCCTTTTTTGGACCCTGGAGTGAATTGTACCGCGCTCTCTACCCCGGAAGCCACGGTATTTCCCCGAGATTGCCATAGGTCGGATTCGCGAATAGATTGATTGACGAAACGTCGAATGCCACATCACGATGGATTGACGAAACGGCAGGTGGGACAAACCCGTTTTCATTGTCGAGATCTCAACTTGGAAGCTGTCACTTGCAGAGCCACCATGTAGGGGGTTGGATGCAACGGCATGCCGTTTCATCTAGTCATTTGCCACGTTTGGATTGGCTAGCTCTCCCGGCGAGATGCCTGCGCATCCCATCATGCGACTGGGCGACGCCGACGTGTGCTGCCGCGTAATGGGGTCATACGACTAGGCGAAGCGGGTAAAAGCTATTTCTTGAGTCGCCAAGTTGAAACCAAAACTTGACAGTTGACACGCGACACAGCGGGCTGAGTCAATGTTGGCATAACAACTTCTCAGACGATGATGATTACTGGGAATTGATTATTTGTGAAGGCCGGAAATCATGCTGTAGCTGGAAAACATGGGTTACGACAATAAAGGCCAACTGTTTCCCGTCTGCAGTTCACTGAAGTGCTAAACACTGGTGAGCAATGATGCATTGGTAGAATCAGGCCACGTTTGGAAGACTCGCATAAGCCGGCATATTGTTCTAGCGTGATTTGGTGGCACAGAATTCCGTGTCAACTTTCATCCCAGGTGAAACGAGAACGCGGTGGTAGATTGAAACAGACCTGAACCTCAAGACAATGAACAGCAGATATATCGTACTGCAGCATGGGGATACGACTTTCACAAAACATCATTCTCGCGTAGTTGTCGCGTGAGCCGTTTGGCAAGTTCACTGATGTGAGTCGTAGTTAACGCCGTCAAGGCAAGCCAATGCCACGAGCGCTTCTCTTGATGGCCGGGACGGACGTCGCAGGGCACGGGAAAACTGCAATTGCCCGGTGTGTGTTCGTGCATCCCAGGACCCGCGCGCGTGCGTCCCGACTCCCAGGGCTGGAGTGTCTGTGTCCCGAAACCCGTGCTCATCCCAGGACCAGAGCCCGTGTGCGACGTACGCGTCCCAACTCCCAATTTAGAAATCCCCCTCTTTTTATCCTTTGGGTACAGAGTAATACAGGTCTCCCAACGCTCACCGGCTCTGCAGTGCTGTTCATTTCCAGGTCCCCAACATCATGACATGACGGTCGGCACCGATTATCGCTAAAGCAGTATGAGAAATTCGCATTATTTCATTAGACAGTTCGGCGTGGTTCCGGCCTTGTCGACATCTAGGACCGGTACTCCGTAGTACAGTGAGACATTGTCGCTTCGGCATGGGATCGATGCCAACTATTGGTTGGAGGAGGGGTTGCTCACACCGATATTAGATGAGTCAGCGATCAATATCGTGAATCTACTCGTACTGTTCATTTCCCGTCTTCCTTCACCGTCACTCCCGAGAACAGACGGTCATCATCCTACACACTACAGACTCGTATCTCACTCGGCGCTTCAATGACCGAAACCGACCAACAACCTCGGATCATGACCGAACCGCCAATCAATGACAGCCTCTGGGCTCGGTTTCTTACAATCATTGCCGTCAGAGTCTTAACTCAGACCTACCTACAACGGTTCTGGAAACATCCAGGTGGAGTTCTTTTTGTATCGAGGTTTTGCATCAAGATCAGGCCGTTCGAAAGCTTAGCCGAGGCGCATACCATGCGATTCTTGGCACAACACACCTCGATTCCCGTCCCAAAGATTTACTGCGCCTTTACATATCGAGGGAGATCGTATACTGTCATGGAGAAGATTGCGGGAGAAAGAGCTGGACAAACTTGGGTACGGCGATCAGATGAGTCCAAGGAGAAAATATTTCGTCAACTCAGGAGCATGATCCAACAGCTTCGCGCGCTCAACCCCCCAGTTGGTACCGGCGTTTCCAATATCCTCGGTGGTCCTATCTACGATGCCCGGTTGCCTGGGAAGCCATTCCGCGGTCCGTTCAGCACAGTGAACGATTTTCACAATTCCCTTCGGAACAGCATTGTATTGGAAGCCCACCATAACATACCTGGGGATCTCCAAGAGCTGGTAACTTTTCACCAGCAGGCCCCATCGAAAGCCGTCCTTACACATGGCGATCTGAGTAGCTTGAACATCCTGGTGCGAGGCGACACAGTGGTTGGAATCATTGATTGGGAAACTGCAGGGTGGCTTCCTCTATACTGGGAATACACGTCTGCCTCCAATGTGAACCCACAGAATGAATTCTGGCGACAAGAGGTGGACAAGATCATGACACCAATGCCACACGAGTTGAGGATGGAAGGCATTCGACGCAGGTATTTCGGAGATTTCTAGTCGGCTGTGAACTCCAGTAGCTTGCTACTTGTTTCAAGGGATGAACTCTTCGCCCAGAAGCACATCTCAGGTTCTAAGGGCTGCCCGTACTAACCCTATCTGCCTGACCAAGTCCAGCCCCAGAAACCGTATTTTGCATATGCCGCCTTCCTAGTAAGACACTGAGAATTACAACGTGAGGACAGCCAAAAAGGGATGGCATCACACCGGTAGGGATGTAGATGCCTTTGTCAGTCCGCCTACAGCCTACAGGCAGAGTCTCTTGCCTACAATACTCCCCGCCCATCCAAAATCTGCAACACGCTGTAGAAAATCCCTTCGCAAGACAAAAACATCAGTGGCTCACGACTGTGATACTTCCTACCTCTTCGCTTCCGGTAACTGAAGGACATTTATTACGAAAGAGCATCAGGTACAGATCTACAAGCATGGATAACGCAGGTTTTAAGGCAGCAGGCGGTATAGAGGCTTTTTTTCTTGTAGTAACGTCAGGTGATCACAGCTACAGACTCGCTGTCACATTGACAAGGCAGTATCATTGTCGATTGGGCACTCGTGTCGTTCTCGTTCGGAATGGGCTGCAATTTTCCCGATGTCTCTAGGCCGGTGAAATGTGAACTCAAAGGCACCGCCGCCAACTCCCAGGCATGTAAGCGGGCGCAAGCGCCTCATCGGCACCAGCCTTGCAACAGGGGCCTTTCTGACGGTCATGTGAAGTAGTAGCAAGCAAAACTACACCACAAGGAGGCTCAGTGGATGGCGTTGCATGCAATGGAAGCATGAATCCACAATTACAGTATACTGCTCTTATGACATGACCAGTCATGGCATTACCAGTCTACGTAGCAGTCGCGAATGAAAGTCCGCCTGACACCGCCGTGGTTTGCTATCTAGGTGCCCAACCCGGCAGATCAGGCAATCCACGCACCCATGCAAGTACCCCCATCGCTCATACAGCCCAGTACACGTCAATCTTTACAGACTCGATGTTGTTGACCCACTGCGGAAACCTTGCCTTTGCCCAGACCGTAATCACATCGCCGAACCGCAGGCTATTCACAAAGGAGCCGTCACCCGTCGCCCGTCCCCGACCTTGGGCATCCAGCGCTTGGCCGGCCTCCGAGTCGGGCCTGACGTCGTCGAGATACGACCACGTGACGACGTGGTCCTGCCATTCCCTTGTCGCGATCCTGTTCCGCTGGATGTTGAACTGGTCCTGCGGGAGCAGCGGATGGACATACTTGTAGCCCTGTTCGCCACTTTGAATGTCAGGGTGTACCGGCCGGAGACCGCACACAGGGAGAGACGGCGCCACTGAGCTCGGCGACTCGTGGCGGACGTCGTAGGTGCACTTTGCGTCGCCTGCAAACATTAGCTCCTCTTCGCCTGCGCATGCATCCAAAGGAGACATACAGTCCTGATCGGCGTCGAACCGCTCCAAGCCGGCTTCGAACCATGTAAAAGACGCCTCGTACGGCCCCCCTTCGCGCGCGCCGGTGGCAAATCCCTGGTCTTTGCTCCTGATGGAGAAGACAACCTTTCGAGCAGGGCGAGCCAGCCCTGGCGTCGGGTAGTCGGCCAGCCTGGCGAAGAAGCCAGGCCTGTACTCTCTGCTCAGCGGCTGCGGCTTCGCCTCGTTTGTGTCGTAGGCGAGCTCCTCTGCCAGGTTCTTGTCCCCGTCGATGCCAGTCAGGCCGAGGGGATACGAGCGAATCTAATCAGCCAGTCAGCCGTCGGCACCCATCGCGGCGGGAGTGCGTCTTCAACTCACCAAGAACTGGTCCTCCGTCCCGCTCGTACCGACGACGCGAAGGTGGCCCGAACGTTCGGCGTTGTAGTTGATGGCGTTGGTCGAGCGCGCCCAGTACTCGGCGAAGTCGAAGATGGAGTCGACCAGGTCTGGGGGCAGCCGCTTGCTGCGGGTGAGCATGATGCGCGTCACCACCACGTCGATGGGCGTCGGATTGTAGCCGTCGCCGCCGTCGCCGGGCGTCTTGTCGGCGGGTGTCGGCTCAGGGTTGGGCTCGGGGCTGGCCAGGTCCATGGACCGCAGGCGACGGATGAGCATGGCGGGGACGACGTGCGCCATGATGATGCTGAGGAGGAGCAGCGAGGCGAACTCGATGAGCATGGATGGACAGAGGCTGTCGAGAGAGGAGAGCGAGGCGCGATGCTTGCAGGTTGATGCCGGGGATGTGAGGATGTCGGGGACTGAGATGGAGGATTAGGTGTTACGCGCGTTGGCCTTCTGGTTTAGGAAGCTCTGAAGCATTGACGTCAGCGGGGTGGTGAAGTGGCCCGATCGGGGCCATCGGCATCGAGATCACCCCACGCTGAAGGCAGCCCGCCACCCACTACCAGTTTCATATTGCTGCTGTACAGCAACTGCCGGGCTTGTGCTACGCCGAGGTCTAGGGCGACGCAACTCACCGGGTACATTTACCATAATCGAGGCGATGATTATTACGGTTAGCTGGGAGTGTATTGGGGTAATAGGGGTTACTCGCAGGGATTGATTGCAGACTGGATGGCGAGCGGACGGTCACTGGATTGCCATATGGACCTGGTTCGAGCGAGATCGCAAAGAGCTGCGGGGAGGAGATATGCAATCATGACAGTTGATGGACGCGTCGATTTTGCATGCTCAACTGGAGACAGGAGACCCATTGCCAGGACGCTGATGAAAGAAAGCGTGGCAGAAGCAATGGAGAACCGGCTTTGTCCCGGCTCAATTGCGAACAGAATCAGTTGCGCCAAGCGTACGACTCCGAGGCCTATAATGACGCCCTACGGAATAGCAGCAAAGCTTTGAGATTTGCCACGAATCGGCTCCGACAAACGAGTTTGATACACTTCAGGATTTCACAGTTCTCTACACTCGTGCATTTCCCCCTGGGAAGCAAGAGCAGGTACCTGGTGGGCGCCAGCAGAAGCAACAGCAGAGAAAGAACCAGTGATAAGACGGCCTCCTCAAACTGCTGGCTGAAATCGAAAGCCCCGGGAAAGCCATAGGAAGAAACGGCGAACCAGGCTGAGTCTGACATGGCCATGAAGCTCGGAGAGGACATCGAAAGTGTCGTAGCCATCTTGTTGGCTCAAGCTGGATCGTGATCCGTTCAAACAGTCGAAGGCAGCTGTATCAGCCAGCTCTTGCAAGGCAACAAGCGGCCCAGAGACTGGAATGCCGGGTCCAGCGAATGGCTGGCAACTAGAGCATGAAAAAACACCTCTTAGTTGCATGTGGGATTTCTGATTCCCGATATTTGTTCAGATAAAACGGTATGCAGCATATGATACTTTGCAGGAGGCGCCGCCTGGGACTCCGTCATGGGCGGGAAACAAAACCGAGTGGCCAGGGTCTATATCCCGCTCCTGGCTTAGCCACCTATTATCTACCTTCTTCTTTCGTGTTTTGCCGCCCTCGTTGGCACGAGGAATGCTTGAACACGCAAACACGCAAACACGCACATACAACAAGCAAACACGCATGAGGGCTAAGCCTTATTTGGCGGCGAAGGGTTCATGTATATGCATGTAAGCCACGCATTGCGTTCGTGTTCTTGTCTCGATGTCACCCTCTATTTAGTCGCAGTCTGTTCTACGTACTACTCCTTACGCCGTGCGCTCCTTACGCCGTGCGTGGGCATGCCCTGCCGATTCCAGCCCAGCTAATCACCCCGGATCTTGCATCCGACGTTCCTCGGCGGCGTCGTAGGGTCTCGTGCCCAAAAAGAAAGACATCCCGGACGTTGCACTACGCAACTAACACATTCCACACAACCCTTGGTATATTTATCGTCGACTCCTTTCTCAACCTCTACCAGTAAAGAAGTCACTCTTTGATAGGAACTTGCGCCCCAGCTGCCCAAGGTTGTGCCAACTGTGTTATGTCGCAAACTCGCAATCCGCAGGCAGAAACCTCGCCGCTCATATCCGACGCTGAACCGAATGATGGCCCCGACAAAATCAGCCGCGGCCACTTTCAGGGCAGCGGTAGTCGCGTAACGGTGCTTCTTACTGCTATCATCTTCATCACTGCTACGGGAAGCGGCCTGACTTACATCCCAACTCTTCAAGTCCTCGAGGATATCATTTGTCGCCGTCTTCGTGCGAGCTCGTTGGGGGATTCTGATGAAAACCAGTGCAAGGGTGATGACGTCCAGGCCGAGCTGTCATTTGTCCTCGGAATCCAGTCGATGGTTCAAGCTATTCCAAGTATTACCATCCCCGCCTCTCTTCGGTGCCGGAGCTTATAGCAAAGCCTCTAGGTCTCCTTCTCGCGATTCCATATGGCCTTCTCGCCGATAGGTATGCATCTGCATTATCAGGTGTCTGGCAGTCATGAGTAGGCGTGTCAAGTATACCGGTACTAAATGTGAACAGGATCGGACGCCAGCCGGTGCTTGCCTTGTCAATTGTCGGCATGATCTTCAGCATGGCTTGGATGATGCTGGCCATGCGCCTCAGTCATATTCTTCCAATCTGGACAATATGGACATCCACCATTTGGCAAATCATCGGCGGCGGTGATGCTGTTATGGCATCTATGGTATATGCCATGATAGCAGACGCGGAACCGGCCAGTTCCCGGTAGCGTTCCTCAGATTCTTTTGCCCTTGAATACATCGGTACTGACACTCCACACTAGCACCAACGCATTCTTCATGACCATTGTTGGGAGTCTTGTGGCACAGGTAGTTTCCGTGCCCCTGTCGGCGCAGCTCATAAAAACATCACCATGGATTCCTCTCCTTGGCGGCTTGGCCTTAAATATCGTCGGCTGTTCATGCATCGCGTTCATACCCGAGACTCTTCAAGCCACCAAAGACCTCTCAGTGCCAGAGGAGTTCGAACGTGGACCTTACGTCAACAACAACAACTCGCCACTACTGCACAGTCTCAAACAACGCAAGTTGCGGGTAATTGGCGAGCTAAAGGACTCTACTGCCATGCTTTACTCGTACACAATAGTCGCCCTTCTCTTCACATTCGCTGTTCAAGGCTTTGCTGACAGAGCCTCTGAATTCACGGTTCAATACCTCAGCAAACGATTCCACTGGTCTCTTTCGCGTGCCGGGATGCTGTATTCCATTGGAAACATCGTCAATATCCTCCTCCATCTAGTTATTCTTCCTGGATGTTCTCACATACTAGCCTCACCTCGGTTCATGTTCAGATATCCCCCGGCTACCAAGGATATTGTTCTTGCACGCGCCTCAGCTCTACTCCTCGTTCTTGGATCTCTGCTTCTCGCATGGCCAAGCTTACCGGCTGTGGTTTGCGGCTTGGTTGTTTTCACCTTGGGATCGGGCTTTCAACCCCTTTGCAGAGCTCTCGTCACAACTCTTGTCGATTCTACGCACACAGCAAGTCTCTACACGCTCATCAGTGTGATCAAAGCATGTAGCTCGTTGTCATCTGGTCCTATTGTTGCTTGGTTGTTTGGCCGGGGTTTGAATATGGGTGGATACTGGGTAGGATTACCTTACTTTGGGGTTGCGCTCTTGTGCTGCTTAGATACTGTGGCGGTGTTCGTGGCAAGGATTCCGGCGCCTCCAAGGGCAGCGGACTAGACTGGTTGAATACTCTTACCGCCAAATCCGCCCACTGCTCCTTATCTTGCAAAGGTGGGTGCACCTGCAGCGGGGAATAGGATTGCCAGTTATCTGTCGTCTTGGAACGGATTGTCGTCGCGGGCCTTCAGCCAGTCCGGGCAACACCAGCTCTTAACGTTCTCTAAGCGGCCGCTGCGGGTTGATGAAGCAGTTGACGCGATTGCAGTTAGACATAATACAGAGACCTAGCTTCGATAAGAACAGGATGCAGGATGCCGGATATGAAGGATATTTCAGCATACTGCTCAAGCTTAGTGATTGTCGAACGGAAGGACAGTAAGACTAAAGAGAGCATAGTGGCCGAGTTGCAGCTCGCTCACTTATCAGTTAAAGGATATTTGACATTGGACTAAATGAAAGGACATATCTTGAAGGACTTTAAGGAAACAGCTGCTAGAGCTTCCATCCTAACCTTATGTCTTACCCCGATATTGACTATATGCAATGAGAATAGAGTCCTAAAGCCAAGCGACCTCCCTTCCCATCTGGCAACATCCGAGAGCATAACCATGACCGCCCGCCCGGCCTGCCCAGTGCCTTATGCACGCTATATAAAACACGTTAAATTCCAGCCTTTCGCAAGTCTAGTAGCAGCCTAACAATAGACCCGTACCCCCTAGACACGGCTTGCGATAGCGGTGTTCGGCCATAGTTATCCCTCGAATTGATTTCGACTTTTCCCGTGCTTAGTAGCAGCCTAATAATAGACTCAGACCCTATTGATACGGCATATGAAAGCGGTGTCCGGCTGCACGTATCCCTCGAATCGACTTCGACCTTTGCCGTATCCAGTAGCAGCCTGACAATAGACTCAGACCCCCTTGATGCAGCGTATGATAGCGGCGTCCGGCCATCTTTATCCCTTGAATCGATTTCGACCTTTCCCGTGTCTAGTAGCAGCCTGATAGTAGACTCGGACCCCCTAGACGCGGCTTGCGATAGCGGCGTTCGACCATCATTATCCCTCGAATCGATTTCAACCTTTCCTGAGTCCAGCAGAAGTCTAATAATAGACATATGTCCCCTAGAAGTAGCCCGTAACAGCGCGCTTTGGCCATGTTTAGTCTCTATATCTCCATCAGGGGTGTAGATAAAGAGCAAAATCTTTGTCACTCCTTCGTGCCCATTCCCTGCCGATAATACCAACGCCTCGCCTATACCCGACGCATCGGAGTCTAGCGCTTTCTTAGTCGTTCGTTCTCGGCCATGGATAGCAGCCCATTCGAGTGCTGAGCTGTTAGAACGTTGTGTATTGCGGCAATATAGAAAATGGTCAAGGCAAGAAAAGAGCCGGCAGTTTGTTTGAGCTAGTGCATTGATATCTCTCTCGAACTCTAGCTCCATGGCAATAGCTAGAAGAAGTTCGTTCGATAGACGCAGCATTATGGGTGATGTGAGCTAATGGGTTGCGACTGACTCAGTTCATTCACGAATGTATTCCGCATCTTCGGCCATCAGGTGCGGGGTGCGGAGTATTAGGCGGATAAACGTGCTTATCCGAACTCTCGATTTACGTTACTAAGGTGCGCACTTTGGCTCAAAGTCGGCAGCACCACCCTTAAATCAAATCACATTAAAGAAAGCAATCAAACAACCAAAAAATGCGATATCAAACTAACAGATATACGTTTCTTAATCAGTATAACATTTAATACATTTAGTAAGGGTATAGTCAATTTATCCAAGCGCTTTTTAACTAGCGAAAGGCTACGATAGTAGCCTACTAGGACCATCCGATCAACCGTCAGCAAATATCTAACCCCGGAGACGAAGCAAGTGCTGTACCGTATTGCGCATGTAGTCGAGGGTATTCCTTGAGGTAGTGGCCGTCAAGGATCACGTCCTGATAGAACTCATACCAACTGGTTGCCGCCGCCACCTTAGGTCCCGGCACGTTCCTGAGCGGGTGTAGAAAGAGACGATAGAACACGACGCAGAACCAATAGGCTATAAAACCTGCTAATCTCAAGATCAAGAGCTGGATACTGTTCCACCAGATGGACATGGCCGGCCAGCTATGCACTGAAAGAAAGCCAAGACTCAACATGGCTTCACGTGGAATGGTGAGTTCGAGGAAACGCGTTGCTGCTGTGGATTGCTTTTTGTTTTCTGAGTGGTTGTAGTGGAGGTGTGCCCGGGCCAATTTTACAAAGAGTGTCTTTTAACAATGGTAGTGATCGCACCTCAGGCTAGCGATATGTCGCCGGAAATGGAAGTGTTCCGGATTCCATAAAATGCCGATACACTGAAGCTCGGGTAGCGGAGGCCGGACAGTCCCAAAGAAGCAATTTTCCGATTTGTTCTACCCGGGCACCAATGTTATGTGGTGAGAGAAAGTGCTTCTGTTCTTGCCCTACACCTCCAATCTATAAACCTCGCCGTGTTCGGCATTGGCATACTGAGCCTACGCACCAGTTCAGATCCCACCAGCCACTTCCCAAGCTACTTCCCTAACAACCTTCATCTACACCGCGGCTTCAGGCAGCATGAACGGAAAAACGCAACAAAGTGGAGGGTCAGCCAGGGGGTTTGTCAGCAGACAAGTATAGCAGAGGCGTCTATGCCCTCAAGAACAGATGGTTCCATATGGTCTTTACATTGTTCATGAGCTCTTCGTAGCTGTACAGTTTAAAACCAGATTTTTTTTCTCCTACTTATTAGAGATGGCCGTTGCTGCTTCTCGCTGCCTTTGACTCATATGACTTATATTGCGGCTTACATGACATCCATTGCACTCGGCCTTTGTGTTCATTCCCCTGACAAATTTTGCACGGTGAAGAGCGTATTCAGGCCCGCACCGATACTAGATATAACGGCTAAGGCGATGAAGAACACCGAATACAGGCTGAACTACGCGATAGGCCTATATAACCTTACAATAGCGACGATCTCGGCAAGGATGAGCGGCAGGGAGTGTGTCCCGACTTCGTGGCGCTAGTACCCTTAATGGCCTAGAACTAGATAGGAATGAAGTAGATGAAGAAGAAAAAAATAGCCACCAACGCACATGCCAAAGACGGAGGCAGCAGCAACAGTCCTTTGAGTGATGATGCGAACCGGCACCGTGACATCCGTCTTCGGCACTCTGGCTCTCTGGCTCAGAGCTTTTTTAAGTGGACGAACGAGATAGTGGCGTCCCATATCTGAGCCCCGCAATTGACATGCCCTTCAGTCATCGGCCATCTTTAAAGTATATGCGGCACCATATTCCCCCGAATAAATCTGCGTGCTTGGAGGAAGGGCTTCAGCTGAGGACCCATTCTCTATATTCAATATTAGCACAATACTTGGTCTACAGTCAGATAGCCCGAAATACCTCGACTGGCAATAACAGGAGCAGCAAAAGCCACGCCAGTCAAAGCGGCGACAAGCTGAAAAATGCAAAGAAGATGCATATCTGCTCCTTTTTCAGGGTTCGTAGCTTAGGTATCAAGGTTTGGGATGTAAATGGGTAAGGAGAGAAATCAATGCACATACTAGTGGCGGTCTTATGGGTTATATATACTTGCGACCTGCTCAACCGCTGAGTCACTACGACGGTTTTCATTCGCTTCTAACTTTCAAGTGAGGGACATAGAACCAAGGTCTACAGATGTACTGGCCACCCTGCAAACAAGCATCAGGACTAACAGCAGCGACGGCTTTCCGCCATCTTCGCTGGCATCGGTTGGCTGGGATGGATTTGTCACTTCACGACAGTTATGGCACGATTACCTCGGCACAGCTAGCATGGCACGGTTAGCACGGCATGGCTGTCACGGCATGGCCTTGAAATTTGTTTCTTTCCCTGTCGGTTGGTGCTTGATCGAGTAAAGGTTTTCTCGCAACTTATGCGGTTGGTTTGCACACTCCATTACAACGGACTTGTGGTGTTATGATCAATAGTTAATCTGTGAAGTGTGATTGGTCTGCCTAGAACGGTTGACCAATATAGAAGCTCAATCGCAACTTATGCGGTTGGTTTGCATACTCCTACTACGGCACGGCTATCATGGCACGGGTAGCACGGCAAGGCTGTCATGGCCTTGAAACTTGTTTCTTTCCCTGTCGGTTGGTGCTTGATCGAGTAAAGTTTGCTCGCAACTTATGCGGTTGGTTGGTCCAACAGCATGTAGTTAATTAGTCTGCATGAGAAAGTACGAATTTATGTATTGAACCGCTCCAACATGAGTTGAGGCCATAAGCTCATCAGTTCGTACTGTAACGAATGACTTTGACATTGTTGGAGTCAGCTAAGAAGGTAACATCCTTTATAAGAACACCCTCAAGCTTCGAAAAAAAACTTGACTTCAGAAAAACTTTCGCAACAGTTACATTTCAAAATCCTTGCAGCGCTCAACGAAATTCGCGAAAATGGCGTACGAGAGACTAGCATCAAACGCAGATGAAGGTCTCACGGACATGTTCTTGGAAGAGACCAGTAGCGCCTCTTCAGAGAAGCTAGCGCTTCTAAAAGGACGCAGGCCGTGGATGTGGACTGGGTTGAACATAGCGGTGTTCTCTCTGTCTTTGATCTTCTTCTTCGCGGGTTCTTTTAGAAACCACATGAGTGAACTTGACTATATGAGGCGCTCATCGTTCTACTGTACGTCATTAACTCCATACCTTCAAGCTCCTTACACTCACCATTTGCAGCCCCAGTATGGGACACCATCAGTCTCGGAATTTACGATACAGTATTCAGTGGCAAGCTATTTGAACCTGATCTTCATGACCGGTTTCGAGACTCCTTGGCGCCCAACGAAACTGTGGATAAAGCGTGGGAAGAGCTTGAGCTCATTCGTGTCTTCCCTATAACAAAAAGTCAACTTCGCATGCTTGGCAAAGACCCGGAGAATTCAGTCAAGTTTCCACCAGAATATGGGCTAGGTGAGAATGCATATATGGCCCAACTGGATATGTTCCACCAGATTCACTGTTTGTCTCTACTACGGATGCAAGCATGGAGGGATTTTGACCATGACGCGATGTTGCACCGCAAGCCGTACGGACCAACGCATTGGTTACACCTGAGTCACTGCATTGACACACTTCTACAAAATCTGATGTGCAGCGGAAGCCTCGACATCGTTACTTTCGTCTGGTTAGAGATGCAGGAAGCTCCTTGGCCCGACTTCAATGTCGCACACAAGTGCAAGAGTTATGATGACATCTGGAATTGGCAAGAGGAACATGCAGTGCCCAAAGAATGGGGACGCAATGTCAGTCGACCCGACAAATTTGTAGAACTTCCGATGCCCGACGGGTGGTTTCGAATTCACAACTATACGCGGGAGCAGGTGGCGGAAAAGTTAACACTGGGCTTACCGCTGTAGCATTTACCCCAATATATTCATATTATAAACATTTGTTCGGTGATGAATTGCTGACCTGCCTCTATATTGAAAGCCAACACATGTTCATCGTGGGGCTTATTCATGAGCGGGATTTGTGATTTTGAAGGGTGTAGAGGATGTAGCACTGCACCGAGCCACGCACAGGGATCCTCTCGCTTTTCCTATAGGAAAAGAACCACGGTTAGAGGTACAGACCACGGAATTGTTGCCAAGCATGCACGCTGTACACGCAACTATAAGTAACACATCTGTTCAAGAGCATGAGATGGCCACCCGACCTCACATCATCAAAAGTCCGCACCTCGGTTGGCAGGTGTCATTGAGTTGCTAGACAGAAACCTCTACGAAGTACATACGCTTACAACAGGAGAAGATGGTGTGCACCCTGACACACCTGTAACAAAAGACCATGTATCGGCTCGTGCCGACTTAACCACAACGGCCCCTCCCACCAAAAGGACCATGCATCGACGGCATCGACCCGTGCCGACTTATCCACGACGGCCCCGCTCACCATCACCTCACCATTGCCCGCATCATAACTACTGCGCCGCCCCATTCTAGCGATAGTCCATGTCGCCTCGAGCTGTACATATATTGCGCAAGACTTTCATGTTATCACATCTTGCCCTAAGTCGTTTGTTGTCGATTTACCCATCAACTACTCTACTTGCCGGCATTGGCACCGAGTAGATACGGCTGTCAGAATCTTTTACTCAGACACCTTAATAAAACGTGTGTAGTAGCTTACTACAACGGTCTAGTGCGAACTGGAAGACCGGATCTGACGTGCATCGACGGTTTGGACGAGGATCCGATATGCAAAAACAGGTATGGATGTAGACAACACTGAACACAATTTGTCAAGCAGTCTGATATGTTGGTTCAACTCCTGACAAGAAGTCAAAGGGATGCCACTCGGCCGTCGCCGCTGCTATTGAGAGACTCACATCTGAGTCCTATGATGAGGCAGATCTCAACGGCATCTCAGACCTTGTTGATCTCATCCAATCGCAGCCCTTGGGCGCAAGCGAAGCTGCCCGCACAATCCGCAAGAAGCTCAAATACGGCAACACTTACCAGCGAATGCGTGCTCTCGTTCTCTTTGATGGGCTTATTCAGAATTCTGGGTTGCATCTGCAGCACAGTCTTGCTGATGAGCCGTTATTGGAGCGACTGCGCGTGTGCGGCAGCTCGAACTCATTCAACCCCATCGTGAAGGGAAAATGCACCGAATTGTTCCAAAGATGGTCCCATTTCGGTTCATATGTAGGCTTAGAGAATATTTCTCGGCTACATAAGGTAGTGGCCTTCGATGGATTCGATACGACCTCATTTGACAAGCTTGCAGGAGTTTCCCAAGCGCAAAGGCGCTATGACACAAGAACAGTCCAAGGTTATTCAAGAAACCGAGAAACCATTCGAAGATAGCGAAGAGGAGGAGGCTAGGAGACGTGCTGCCCCCGAACCTGAGTCGACAGTCTCCAAAATAGGCCAATGGGCTCCCTCCTATGGCCCAGCCTTCGATCGTTCTTTCGACATCAAACCCAGCGACGGTGCGAGGTGGTTTAGCAAGAAGAAGGGGGAGAACAAGCACAACAACAAGGCAGAGCATAAACGCAGAGCGACAATCGAGGTCGAACACTGGACTCTTGAATACGTGGTCAAGCAGTCATCCATTGCCGCGACAAGGCTTCTAAATTCGTTGTGGAGCATTGATCGCCAGCGAGAGCGCATATCGGAAAACAAAACTACCATGCAGTATTTTCAAGCTTGCAAACAACTCCGACGGAGAACACTGCATTGCGTCGGTTCCTCAGCAGCAAATAAGTTCCCGGCTCTTGGGCTAATCAGGTTCATACAGATTCTTCGAGCCGAGGATGCACAACAGCTTAGCAGTTTGCTGCACGCCAACCAGGAGCTTATTCACGCGCTCATGTCATTTGAGCAACTAGACAAGTCCATCGATTCCGACAGTGATTCCGATGGAAATCCTTTCAGTGACGTGCACATTGTGCAAAATCCTGAACGTGGGCGTTTGGATTCGAGGTGAGCGTGCAGACTGCGGAGAACCCCTTGTCTGCACTTGTTAAGAAAAAATGCACGAAATATCGGCAGTAGGCAGGCTATCGGTTATCATGGTGGAAGTTTGGCAAACTGCGAGCTGAGCAAAGCTTTTAGGCGAATCGAAGGTCAAATGCGTCTTTTGAATGTCCGGCGCAGAGGATCGCCGGCCGTGGGATGAACCGCGTCACTGACGTCATGATGCAACTGGGAGTTCATATGGTACGAAGTACGAAGTAGATATGGTACGAGTAGACCTGCAAACCACGCCGTAGTCTCCCTCCTGTAACGACGCGCCACAACCACCTGCAATGAGAATTTTGTGCTCCCCAATTGCACATCCGAATCGATTCAAAGTCTTTCAATACTCTGCGGCACCCATTCTACAGCCACTGCTGACGGTACACCTTCGTACCAGCCGACGCACCATGAGCAGCCCGACCGCGTCGCCGGAGCATGTCCCCATCAGCCTCCCCGATGGAATAACCAAGGCCCAGCTCCAATCCTTCCGGCCCTTCAAGGCGAGATTCCAGACGCGAATGCCGTGAGGGGCGCCACAACTGACACCCTGGCAGGACTGGACCGCCACGCTCAGCAAGTCTCTCGACCTCCAGACTCAATCCTCACACCCCTTCCACTCTGATCCCTACGCCCTGCGTTCAATCACGATCCAATCCTTTGACAGATTCGGCGGCGACCGCCTCGGCTTCGTCAAGCTCACCGCATCCATCTGCAACGCGGCTGGCGAGAGCCTACCCGCCGCGGCCCTCCTCCGCGGCCCCAGCGTCGCTATGCTCGTGATGCTCATCCCAGACGACGCGCCGCCCGAGTCGGACGAGCGCTACATCGTCCTAACGGTGCAGCCGCGCGTACCGGCCGGGAGCCTGGGCTTTGTCGAGCTTCCAGCGGGCATGGTCGACGACGCAGGAAGCTTCAAGGGCGCGGCGGCGAAAGAGATCGAGGAGGAGCTGGGCATCACGATCCACGAGGATGAGCTGACGTGCCTGAGTGAGCTGGCGAGTCCGAATGTGGACGGCGTGGATGAGGGGCTGGCCGCAGCCATGTTTCCCAGCGCGGGCGGGTGCGACGAGCATGTCACGATATACAGCCACGAGCGACGGATACCGAGGGGCCAGCTGCGCGACTGGAGCGGACGCCTGACGGGCCTGCGGTCTCACGGCGAAAAGATCACGCTCAAGGTTGTCCCGATGAAGGACCTCTGGAGAGAGGGCGCCCGGGATGCCAAGGCACTCGGCGCCCTCGCGCTCTGGGAGGGCCTGCGGAGGGAGAAGAGGCTGTAACCAGATATGAGGGTATATGCATATTCTATAGTCTATGTCTAGCGCTCTAGAGCTTTAGCCGCTGGGCCATCAGAATGCCCTCGGCAAACGTCCCGACGCGCGCATCGATGGCGTACCCCTGCGCCTCGAGCCTCTTGCACTCCCCCCACAGGTCCGCCAGCGGCACGGTAAAGACCTCGATGAACTCGTTCTCCTCGAGCTCGGGCTTGAGGTCCTGGTTCGCCGGCAGGCTCATGTCGATGGCGACGTGGACCATGCGCAGGTTGGTGTTGCAGAAGCCCGGGTCGTTGAACATGACGGGCGACGTCTCGGTGGGCACGCCGACGTAGCCCGTCTCCTCGCGCAGCTCGCGCACGGCGGCCTGCTCGGGCGTCTCGCCGGCGTCGATGAGCCCCGCGGGGACCTCGATGGTGACGCGGTCGATGGGCGGGCGGTACTGCTTCTGCAGCACGATCTCCTTGCCGCCGGGCTTGTCGAGGATGGCGAGGATGCCGACGCCGTCGATGTCGGTGTCCTTGGGGCGCGTGCGGCGCTCAGCGGCTTCCCAGGTGCGCGTCGTGCCCGTGGGGTCCTGGTACGTGATTCTTTGGGGGCGCGTCAGTATGCTCGGCTGCGCGGAGGAGAGGCCAAGGTGTCTCACTTGGTCAGCTTGACCCATCTGGCTTCGTCGTCGGGCTGTGTCTAGGTAAGCACGGGGACCTCGGCGGAGACTCGGAGAACGCGGCGCACCAAAGGCCCTTGGGAGAGGATTTTTGCGTCCGCGTTGGACATGGCTGCTGGGAATACGCGGATACGGTGTTGGTGTTGAAGCAAGGCGGCTGCATGGCGGGGTGGAGGGGAAGCTGAGCTTTCCCGAGACGTCACCGCCAATCGGCTGGAGCCGTGATGCCTGGCGCCTCAGGCTATAAGTTGACAGTACGTACATACTTCGCAAAGCCCCAATCGAAAAGTCCATCCGCCATCGGCGAACTTTTGTCCCATTACGGTCGCTATCTAGTCCTTTGACATTTCCACGCCCTTGCCTGTCCGTCGCAAGCTGATGACCAGGGTCATCCGTGGCAACCCAAATCAGCCAGAATGCGGGGACCAGTGAGCCCATCCACAACCGTCAACCTTCATCCGTTCTCCGATGATAGGAGCTCACCTGGGAGATCAGGCTTCTATGAGATTTTGCCGCGCATACCGCCGGCATGATGGTCCCTTGGCGGGCCCAAGCACGCTGTGGCTTGCAGCTGCACTCCTACTCTAAGCTCCGCCGCCGATGCGGACAGTCGACGACGCGAGCTAGACCGTTTAGCCTATGCCTGACCAAGGGACTTTTGGAAGTCTCATGATAGAGGCGGTTGCGCGATGGATGATGGATGCCGTATAACGCGCCTGTTGCAGGGTTCGCCCCCAGTTCGAAGCAACGTTGGATTGGACCGTCGGGCGCCTGGCCGATGCGGAGGCCTACGCCGTCGTCTACTCGCCAGAGAAGCTGGTTCCGGACTTCGGCAGGCGAGCATCATGTTTGATGGTGTTCTGACACGCTGTGTGACCCCTCACGCGGTGCAACGGCCCAGTCCGTGGGGACGGGATGCGCGGGGGTGGAGACGGACCCCGACGACAACTACCTTGAGCCGCGATGGACCGTTCGTGGGGTGGATGACCAGTTTGAAACCGTGGTTCACTCTCAGCCGTGTTATCGGCTGGGACTCTAAGCACGGTGGTTTAAGAAGATATGGTCCGCCCACTCCGAGCAACATGCCACCCGACTCTGTCAACCAGCACCACTCGCCGACGGACCCGCGATGAGGAACCCGTTCAAGGCGGCCGGTGGCAGCCCGCCCGATTCCGTCTCGGCCGACATCATCGGCGCTTCTGAAAAGACGAGCCCGTCGCCTCCGGACTTGGAGACCGCGCGCGCCGACCTGAAACGAATCCAAAAGGCCCATCAGTGGGACCCAAATCTGCCCCAGAGCAAGATCGACGCCGTCAACAAGGCCATCGAGACGGGCGACCCGGAGGTGACTATCCATGCCGATGAGCTCTTCACCGAGGACTCTCCATACGAGGAGGTGCGGGCTGCCGTGCGCAACACCGACGGCGGCGAGGTCGCCAACACGGTGAGGGCGTGGATTCTGGGCATGTTCTTTGTTACCATCGGCAGCGCCCTCAACATGTTTCTGAGCATGAGGTCAGCAGAGAGAACCGCCGCTGCCACTACCTGCCCCCCAAGCTCACACCGAGTACAGGAGTCCTGCCATCAACTTCCCTGCCATTGTCGTCCAGCTGCTCGTCTACCCCGTTGGCTGCCTCTGGGCCAGGGTCCTCCCGACTCGCGTCTTCACCACGTTTGGCCAGCGCTGGACCCTCAACACGGGCCCGTTTACCATCAAGGAGCACGTCGTCGTCACGCTCATGGCCAACGTCTGCATCGGGTATGCCTACAGCACCGACGCCCTCCTGGCTCTCCAGGGCAAGCCCTTTTACAACCTCAACCTGGGCTGGGGCTTCTCCCTGCTCTTCACCCTGAGCTCCCAGCTCATCGGCATCTCCCTGGCCGGCCTCTTCCGCCGGTTCCTGGTCTGGCCGGCCGCCATGATGTGGCCCAACCAGTTCGCCAACACGTCCCTCTTCTACGCCCTGCACGACAAGAGCAAGAGCGACGGCGCCCACTCCAACGGCTGGCGCATCAGCCGGTACCGCTGGTTCGGCATCGTGGCCATGGCCATGTTCTGCTACTACTGGATCCCCGGAGTCCTCTGGCAGGGCCTCTCCGTCTTTGCGTTTGCGACGTGGATTCGCCCAAACAACGTCGTGGTCAACCAGCTGTTCGGCGGCACCACGGGTCTCTCCCTGATACCCATCACCTTTGACTGGACCTACGTGACCGCGTATCTGGGCGATCCGCTGCTGGCGCCGACCCATTCCCACGTCAACACCTTGGTAGGCCTGTTCCTGTTTGTCATCGTCACCACCGTCGGCATCGTCTACAGCGGCGCCATCTACGCCGACTACCTGCCCATGGTCACGGCGCAGACGTACGACAACACGCAAAACTACTACAACGTCAGCAGGATCCTCGGCAGCGGCTATACCTTTGACGAGAAAAAGTACAAGGAGTACTCCCCCCTCTTCTTGTCGCCGACCTTTGCCCTCAACTACGGCCTGTCCTTTGCGGCGCTGACTTCGGCCATGGTCCACGTCGGGCTGTACCACGGCAAGGAGGTCTGGTACCGGTTCCGCGCCGCCCACAACCAGGAGCCCGACGTCCACATGAAGATGATGAAAGAGTACAAGCAGGCGCCGGACTGGTGGTACGCCGTCCTGTTTCTCCTCTCGGTGGCCCTGGGCCTCGCGACGGCCGAGGGGTTCCAGTCTCAGCTGCCGTGGTGGGCCTTCTTCGTGTCCATCATCATCGCGCTCGTCTTTGTCATCCCGACCAGCATGATCCTCGCCGTGTCCAACATCCTGCTCAGCCTCAACGTCATGTCGCCCTTTCTCGCCGGGTTCATGATCCCCGGGCGGCCCATCGGCGTCATGATGTTCAAGGTGTTTAGCACCATCACGCTCGGCCAGGCGCAGACGTACAGCGGCAACCTCAAGCTGGCGCACTACATGAAGATTCCGCCGAAGATCACCTTTACGTGCCAGGTCGTGGCCACGGTCTGGGCCGTGTTCGTGCAGATTGCGGTGATGAACTGGACGCTGGGGAACATTGACGGCGTGTGCGACAACAAGCAGGCGAACCACTTCACCTGCCCCAACGGACGGGCCTTTTTCTCGTCGAGCATCGTCTGGGGCGTCATCGGGCCGCGGCGCATGTTTGGCGCGGGGAGCCTGTACGCGCAGTTCAACTGGTTCTGGCTCGTCGGGGCGGCGTTCCCGGTGCTGCTGTACGTGCTCACCAAGGTGCTCGGGCTGCGCTTCTTCGGGCACTTCCAGGCGCCCATCATGCTGGGCGCCATGGCGTGGCTGCCGCCGGCGACGCCGCTCAGCTTCTCGACGTGGGGCATCGCGGGCCTCGTCTTCAACAAATGGATCCGGCAGCGGTGGAACGGCTGGTGGAAGACGTACAACTACACGACGGCGGCGGCGCTGGACGCGGGGCTGATCCTGAGCACCATTGTCATCTTCTTCGCCATCACGTTCCCGGGCGTCAAGGTGCCGCAGTGGTGGGGGAACGTGACGGTGTTTGAGACGCTGGACGCGACGTACGCGGCGGTCCTGAAGACGGTGCCGGAGAATGGGACGTTTGGGCCGGCGACGTGGTAGTTGTCTGCGAGCTGTTGGGCTTGGTGTACTCGTACTATTATCGTGATACCATCAATCCAAGGTGCAAATATCCCTGGGCCGCGGCCGTACGTGGCGATGACAAGCATGGACTCGTGAGAGTCGGGCAGCAAGCCCTGGCGTATTATGCGCGTGTCTGCCACGTCAGGAAACGACGCCGTACAACCACACAGCCAGGTATATCATCAACTCGCAGCCCAGCGCCTGAAACACTCCCACGTGCGTCTTCATCGCCTTGAACCCAGCGAGCCGGTCCGCCAAACCCGAGGCCGCCTCGTCGAGTCCCAACACAGCGACTGGTCACCAATCGGGAAACGCGGCGTGGGACGCGCCATCGGCCGGCGTCAGCGTCCGCAACGGGTACGCCAGCCAGCGGCGCGCGCGGGTTTAGCGTGCCATGGAAAGATGCCGATTCGACAGGGGATACGGGAGAGCAGCGCTGCGTACGTGGCAATTTGTAAGGCTGAGCCCCGACATGCCTCGTCGGTGATGTGTCGGGGGCAAGGTACCCGCGACGGCGAGGTATGCTTGTCGTGGCGTTTCACTCACGTCCCGTCTCCCTGATTGCGTGCCGTACGGTCCCGTGCCCGGCTTGTTGGCGTCTGGACTCTGGATTCCTCCAGGATCGATTCGTGCGCGTCATTCTTTGCGCCGTCGTCCATTCGTCATCCTTCGCGCTAGCTGGCGGACCGTTGTCGTCCGCAAGCCTTCCCCCTTGGGCGCAAACGTCTATAGTGTCCGTTGCAGCTCGAGCTTTTGCTTTCTCGAGTGCCACATGGCTGGCGCATCCGCCCTCTCTCTTCACTGCTTAAACCTCCTCCTCCTCCTCAAGTCCAGTGTGTAGTCGACGGTCCGTCGCAAAGCATCTCGCCGCGCCAAAGCCCCCGCCATGGCGCGCCACGACCCGGAGCGGCCAGACATCCAGAGCATCGCGCCCGAGCCCATCATGGACGACGCGGACGAGTACGACACGCGCGGCGGCGGCGGCGAGGCGGCGCCGCTGCTGCTCCGCAACACGGACCTGCCGCCCGGCGTGGCGCCCGACCGGGCCTTCCGGCGCATGGTGGTGGCCATGTGCGTGCTCTTCCTCTTCATCGTCGAGGTGAGCGTCTTCATCATGGAGCCGCCGACGCAGCAGATCATGGAGGACATCATCTGCCGCGACCGCTACCCGGACCACGTGCTGCGCGTGCCGGGCGTCGAGGACGACCGCTGCAAGAGCACGTATGTGCAGCAGAAGCTGGCCATGGTGCGCTCGTGGAGCATGTCGGCCGAGATGGCCGTCCGTGAGTGCCTGCCCCCGACGCTCGCGTGATGCCGTCGACTGACCCTGCGCAGCGCTCGTCGTCCAGGTCCCGTACGGCATCGTGGCCGACAAGTACGGGCGCCGGACGGTGCTGTTCCTCGCCCTCTTCGGCTGCGTCCTCCAGACGGCGTGGCTCATGATTGTCTGTAAGTGACGCCCCAGCGCACGATCCGCCGTCGCGCTCCCGCATCTAACGGCGTCAGTGCTCTTCCCCAACGTCTTCTCCATCTGGGCCATGCTCTACGGCAGCATCGCCTACCTCATCGGCGGCGGCGGGCAGATGGCCGGCGCCATGGTGTGGACCATCATCGCCGACGCCGTGCCCGTCGCCGAGCGCACCGCCGTCTTCTACCAGCTGCACGCCATGACGCTCATCCTCGCCGTGCTCATCAACCCGCTCGCCGCGCTGCTGCTCAGCATCGACCCCTGGATCGCCATGTGGCTCGGCTTCGGCATCCTCGTCGTCGGCGCCCTGTCGTCGCTGCTGGTCCCCGAGACGCTGCGCCTGCGCCAGATGGCCGACAGCAGGCGGAGGCGCGGGCACAGCGTCGGCCGCGACGACGACGACGACGACGACGACGACGACGACGACGCCGTTGCCCCGGCCAAGATGCGCAGCAGGGCCCAGCAGGCGTGGTTTGCGGTCAAGAACGACATGGGGCACATCTGGCGCTTCATCTTTGCGTCCAAGAGCATCATGATGCTCATCGCCGCCTACGGCCTGTTCTTCCCCATCAAGCTCAACTTCACCCTCAACATCCTGCAGTACATGGCCAAGCGCTTCCACTGGAAGTGGTCCACGGCCACGTACATATCCACCGTCAGCAACGTCGCCTCGGTCGTCGCCCTGCTGGTGATCCTGCCCGTGGCCTCGGTCGTCCTCGTCAAGCGCCTCGGCTACGACGTGCTGCGGCGCGACCTGCTGCTCAGCCGCGCGTCCGTCGTGCTCGTCGTGCTGGGCAGCTTCATGCTCGCCTTTGCGCCGACGCCGTGGCTTTTTGTGCTGTCGCTCGTCGTCACCAGCCTCGGCGCCGGTTTCTCGACGCTGTGCCGCGCGCTTCTCAACGCCGTCGTCGAGCCGCACACGGTGGCGACGCTCAACACCACCATCTCGACCATGGAGACGCTCTTGGCCCTGGCCGGCGCGCCGGCGCTGGGCTGGCTGCTGAGCCGCGGCCTGGAGCTCGGCGGGCCGTGGCTCGGGCTGCCGTATCTGGTCACGGCCGGGTGCTCCGTCCTGGTTCTGCTGGCCGCCTTTGCGTTTAGGATCCCAAAGGGCTTCGCGCAGGCTCATGAAGCCGTTTCCGGTGTAGGGGCCTGAGGAAGCGGCGCAAGGCGTTGGTCACGAGAGGGCAATGATGGCGATATCCAAATGAATTTATTTTGTAAACAATACGAGTAGAATAAGCAGATGATGCGCTATGACGAAACAGGGGACAAGACGACTACCCGGTGCTTTTCAGAAGATGGGAATCATTGGTTCGACTGATGGTGTTCTTTGTTGAGCATGTTGGTGAGAGTGAGTTGTCTTATCGATAAGCCGCAGCTGTCACCCCGCGTCGCCTCCAGTGCTCCACCAAAGCTCATCACGAACCTCCAACCTCCAACCTACTCCACGCCATTGCATCACGACACCGCAACCGATCGACTCGCGCCGCATCCCGGCTCTACCACTGCATCGGCACCTGCGCCGCGCGAACTGAACGTCATGTCCGACGACGAGGACTTCATGCAGGAGTCGGACGAGGAGCAGTAGTTGGCCTCGCCCGTGCTGGATGAGAACAATGCTAAGCGACCGGACAGGTACGACTTTGAGTACGAGGAAGACGACGACGACGACAGCGGAGACGTCGACATCGAGAACAAATACTACAACGCCAAGCAGCTCAAGCTGAGCGACCCCAACGATGCCATTGCCGAGTTCCTGGGCATTCCGCCACTCGAGCAGGAGAAGGGGGAATGGGGATTCAAGGGCTTGAAGCAGGCCATCAAGCTCGAGTTCAAGCAGGGGCACTTTGACAAGGTGACACTCCAGCCCCCTTGCCCGCGCCATCATCTGTCGCTGACCATGACCACGGCAGGCGGCCGACCACTTTGCCGAGCTCCTCACGTACGTCAAGGCGGCCGTCACGCGCAACTACTCGGAAAAGTCCATCAACAACATGCTCGACTTCATCGAAAAGGGCGCGGACCGCCCCGAGGCCGTGCAGAGCATGGAGAAGTTCTACTCGCTCACGCTCCAAAGCTTCCAGAGCACCAACAACGAGCGGCTGTGGCTCAAGACCAACCTCAAGCTGGCCAAGCTGCTGCTGGACCGGAAAGAGTACGTCGCGGTGGTCAAGAAGCTACGGGAGCTGCACAAGGCGTGCCAGCGTCCGGACGGCTCCGACGACCCCAGCAAGGGCACCTACTCGCTCGAGATCTACGCCCTAGAGATCCAGATGCTGGCCGAGACTAGGAACAACAAGCAGCTCAAGGCCCTGTACCGGCGGGCGCTCAAGGTCAAGTCGGCGGTGCCGCACCCGCGCATCATGGGCATCATCCGCGAGTGCGGCGGCAAGATGCACATGAGCGAGGAGAACTGGAACGAGGCGCAGAGCGACTTCTTCGAGTCGTTCCGCAACTACGACGAGGCGGGCTCGCTGCAGCGCATCCAGGTGCTCAAGTACCTGCTCCTCAGCACCATGCTGATGAAGTCCAACATCAACCCGTTCGACTCGCAGGAGACGAAGCCGTACAAGACGGACCCTCGCATCTCGGCCATGACGGAGCTCGTCGACGCCTACCAACGGGACGACGTGCACGCGTACGAAAAGGTGCTGCAGGGGAACCGGGACATGCTGGCCGACCCCTTCATCGCCGAGAACATTGACGAGGTGACGCGCAACATGCGGACAAAGGGGGTGGTCAAGCTCATCGCGCCGTACACGCGCATGAAGCTGTCATGGATAGCCAAGCAGCTCAGGATCTCCGAGCCCGAGGTGCAGGACATCATCGGCTTCCTAATCGTCGACGGCAAGATCAACGGGACGGTGAACCAGCAGGAGGGCGTGCTGGAGATTGCGTCGGACGCCGACGCGGAGCGCATCGTGGCCATGCGCAGCCTGACCAAGTCGATATCGGAGCTGTTCGGCGTCGTCTTCAAGGACGGCGAGGGCTTCCGCAACGTCGAGCAGGCGGCGGCAGACGACGCACCCATGGACGGCGTGCAGGGCGCGACGCACAGGAAAACGGCGCGGATGCAGATGCAGGCCCATCAGCAGCGGGCGCGGAAGGGCAAGGGCACGGGTCTGCCCTCGTGGGCCTAGTAGGCTCAGGGTTACTCGGCGAGCGAGGCAAGGAGGCACCTCGCCGTTGGCGCGTTGGCGTCGTGGCGGTGGCGACCAACGGTTTGCATGTACATATCTGCCGGTTCCACAGGGGTGAAACCACGAGGCGGCGACGACGGTGCGCGTCGGCGTCGGCGACTGGTGGCAGTCCCCGGGCGGTACGGGCTGGAGAGGTCAAGGACGGCGGCGGGGCGAGTTCGGATGGCGGCGTGATGCGGCGACATGAATGACACGGACATGACACGGATAACGATGACGACGAGGAGCAGGACGGCCCAAGACTACCCATGTAGCTGGTGGACGAGTCGGGGCCGGGGCTCCCAGGCCCGACGAGGGGAGGCAGTCGTCTACCGAGAGCACAGCATAGACTCCTAAATACAGCATGCAGACATGGATCGATTACCGGCAGCAAACGGCCCTCGTCTGTCGAGGGGCGGGCGCCGAGGCTCGACGTCGAATGTCGCCTGCAGCAGCGTTATACTGCAGGTAATATCTGTAGAGATGCGGGGAGGCGCTGCAAGAAAGACGGGGCACGGGACAGGGTCGCCGTCACACGGCAACCGGCGGAGGAAGCGAGTGAAACGGTGGACGAGAACGAGACGGGCGGGAGGAGAAGGGGGAGGAGAGGGCGAGACAGGAGGCCGGACGCTGCCCGCGCTTTTGTGGGTAGCCGTCGAGACGGGAGTCGCCAGACGGCGCAGCGCGTAGCCGATGGGACGCGGATACGGGGCCCACGACAAGAGGCGCCTCCTTGCCGAGTCGCGGCCCTCTGGCCACGGCTCCCTGGCGACACGACGGCGGGCTCGCCACGGTTGCGACTGGGTGTGCGGCGACGCGGCCAGTCGAGGGACGGCCAGCTCTGGGCGGGTGAAACGGGCAGCTTCACAGCTTCACACACGGGGGCCGGAGGGCCTGCGCCTACCCGGGCATCGCGTGCGACTCGACGGCGCGAGGGCGGACGGGGGCACAGGCGTCGAGGCGGGGAGGGGAGCAAAGGCGAGATAAGACGACGCCGCCGGGCCGCTGGAGGGGAGGGCTCGGTTCGACATCACGGCGGTGGGACAGGCAGGCGGGCGGACGACGGGTGGATCTGGCGAGAGGGTTCCCTGTTTGCAGGCCGCCGTCAGGGTCGTGGGGGATGGAGGGAGGCCGCTGGAAGGGGGTTGCCGAGGGCCGCGCAGATACGAAGATACGAAGACACGCGGTGGTTCGGTCGTCCTGACGGGCGGCGGCGGCGAGCCTGCCTCTGCAGCACGGCCAGCCGCCTGTCGCGAGCTCGCCTCGACGCCGTCGTCTTGCAGCAGCAGCAGCAGCAGCAGCAGCAGGAGCAGCAGCAGCAGCGGCGGCGATGATGCGCAAGCGGAGGGGGAAAAGAGGGCTGCTGCACGCACCGTCCGGAGCAGGCCCCGGCGCGCGGCGGCCAATGGCGTGCGGGGGGCAGCGGCGTGGTGCGACGAGCGGCGGTCCGCGGAGGGCGTTGCATGTGCGAGATGGATCATGGCGGGATGGTGAGGGACGGGCTCGGTGTGGGATTGCGATGGTCGCATGCAAACGGTGCGGGCTGCTGGCGCCTGTGGTGGCAGCATACGCGTGCGCGTACGGGGAGGGCCGAGAGAGGCGGCGCTGGAGGGTGACGGACGGCTGCGCGGCGTGACGCCGTGAGCGTGCTGGCGGTGATGGCGGCGATCTGTGACGGACGTCCAGGTGAGGCGTCGGTGGACGGACAGGCAGGTCGCCGTCGCGAGTGGCCCCGAGGAAACGCCTCCGCAGACGCAGACAGCTGGGGACGTGGACCGGCCGGTTACACGAGCGGCGAGCGGGTGGAGCGCGGGCGTCGACGGCCGCCTGCAGCTGTTGGCTGCGGATGCCGATGGTGATGGTGATGCTGCTGCTGGATGCTGCTGATGCTGCTGCTGCTGCTGCTGCTGGACGCCCTGTTTGCCAGGCCGCGCCCGCGCTCGCACGAGATCGATCGCTCGCTGTCGCCGCGGCCCGTCGAGATGACTCGCCGACCGGCTGGGCGTCCCCTAACCCACGCGCGACGGCTGGCTGGCTGGCTGGCTGGCCGATGTCTCGTCTGATGCATCGTCGGTGGTGGTGGTGGCGGCCAACGGCGTGCGTCGCCTGGACGGGGTCTCGCATTGGGCCGTTTGCAGCGCCGTTCTTCCCCCGTCTGCTGCTACTGCCGCTGCTGCTGCTGCTGCTGCTGCTGCTGCTGCTGCTGCCGCCGCTGTCTGTCTGTCTGTCTGTCCCTCCGTCTCCCAGAGGCGGCCGCCCGCGACGGCGCATCCGCCGGGGCCCGCGCTGCGGCATCCGCATCCACTGCGTGCGCGGCAGTTGGGCGCGGTGGCGGCGCGACGATGCACCTCTGGAAGCGATGATACAACGGTCCGTCTGCACTGCTGCCGCCGGGTCGCTGCGCTCGCCCGTGCTGATATGGCGCCGCGTCTGCTGTCTGGCTGCCCGGTTCCTCGTCGTCCCTCGTCCCCTCGCCTCTGCTCTGCTCTGCTCTGCTCTGCTCTGCTCTGCCCGCTCTGCCCGCTCTGCCTGCTCTGCCTGCTCTGCCGCTGCCCGTGAGCGACCAGCCGTCCGTCGACAGCCGCCCCTTGCGCCCGCGATCGAGGCGCCCGGCAGCGACGTCGCCATCGCCGTCCACAGACTCTTCGACCACCTGGCCGGTTAGTGCCGCGTTGGGGCCGACGCGGGCTCTGCTAACGCAGCACAGCGCCATCTCTGGGGAACGACCGCAGCCGAGCTCGCTAATCGAACGGCCCGCCCCCGAGCTCCCTCCCTCCCTCCCTCCCTCCCTCTCCCTCCAGGCCATTTATCCTCGTGCTCCACCGCTGCCCGCCGCCGCTAACAGCCATCTGTTCTGGCCATCCCGTCTCCTCCTCAGTCACCTCACCTCCGCTCCAGCAGTCGGCGACGCGCGCAGCACCGAGGCATGTTCCAGCCTCATCCCACGCCATTCGCGTCCCCGTGCTTTGCCCCGGAGCCGCCCTCGTATGGCGTAGACGTCGCGTTCGGCCTCGGGATCCCGCCGCCGCCGCCCGCCAGGGGAGGCGGAGGAGGCGCAACGGCCGCCGCAGCTGGCGGTGGACCTGCTGGACCTGCTGGGCTGGGCCTGCGATACGGCAACAGCGCCAGCGGCTCCAGCAGCGCCAGCAGCTCGCCCGCGCGACAACAACGACGCCGGCAGCAGCAGCAACCGCCGCCGCCACCGCAACCGCAAATACCACCGCACTTTGCCCATCACCTCCATCACCACCACTTCCAGCATCCCCAGCACCCCCAGCATCCCCAGCATCACCACCCCCGGCATCCCCAGCACCAGCAGCACCCGCCGCACCAGCAGCACCACTACGCCCCCCTCGCCGCCGCCATGGACGAGCACGGCAGCCACGACATGGCCGCCCAGCAGGAGGCGGCCAAGGACTACCAGCCCGTCCTCGAGGTGAGTGAGCCGCGTGCCCTCTGCCGACGCGAGACGCGCCATTCGGCGACGCCCGACGGATTGCCCCTTGCTCCGCGCCGCACGCCCGTGCCGCCGCCGCCCGCGAGCCCGCAGCGCTGACGCGAGATGCTGAATAGGGCCCCCTCGTCGGCGACAAGACGCCCAGCGACGCCATCGCCCACGAGTACGCCAAGGCCGACCCCGTCTACGTCGACAAGACCGCCGTGAGTGCGCCCTCCTCCTCGAGGCCGCTCGCGCCGCCGCCGCTGACCCTGCCGCCCAGGCCCTCCCCCAGACGTATTCGCACTACCGGCCAATCCAGGGCGACGGCAACTGTGGCTGGCGAGGTGCGTATACGCTCCTGAACACCCCCCCCCCTCCCCCCTTCGCCTCGTGTTCGTGCGCGTTTGCTGACGCGCCCAGCCATCGGCTTCTCGTACTTTGAGAAGCTCGTCGAGAGCGCCGACCGGGACAAGATCGAGGGCGAGGTGGCCCGCCTCATGAGCCTCAACCACATGCTCTCCACCGTCGGCGGCTACACCTACTTCGAGGACTGGGCCGACGAGATGACGGGCCTCTTGCGCGAGCTGGCCGCGAGCGCCGGGAACCCGCCCGCGGCGCGCGCCCTGCTGCACCAGCGGTGGAACGACGCCGGCGTCGAGGGCGGCCTCATCTACTACCTGCGCCTGCTGGCCGCCACCTACCTCAAGGCCAACGCCGCCACCTACGACCCCTTCGTCCCCGAGGGCCAGGGCGTCCAGTCCTACTGCAGCCAGTCCATCGAGCTGGTCAACCGCGAGATCGAGCACCTGGGCATCGTGGCCCTCGTCAACGTCCTGCTCAAGCCCGCCGACCTCGTCCTCGAGATCGCCCACCTCGACCGCAGCCCCGGCAGCCAGGTGAACCACCACCGCTTCGGCGACGAGGCCGACGGGCAAGAGGCGTCGTCCCCGGGACGGCGCGTCATCTACCTGCTCTACCGCCCGGACCACTACGACATCCTGTACCGCGCGGCGCCGGACACGATGCCCGCGGCGGCACACGCCCCGCCGCCGACGGGCCCGGTGTCGATGCAGGTCAACAGGGTCTCGAGCCTCTCGCACGACGTCCAGATCGCCGGCACCAACAGCACCCTGGGCGCCTACTCGACGGTCGACTTTGGCGCCCTCGCCATGCTCCCGGGCTTCGGCGGGGTGTCGGCCATGTCCTCGATGCCGCTGCCGGCGGCCGCGACGGCGAGCCCCGCGGGGGGCGAGGCCTTTTCGGCGAGCCCCTGGGCGTCCCAGTTCGCCGCCGCCGACGACGCGCGCGCGCCGACGACGCAGCCGCCGCAGC